>JAQGAU010002260.1:0-16087 GCA_034698045.1 Paramacrobiotus richtersi
GCGGGGTAATGTTCCGTAGTCTCCATGCGCGAACGATTAACGCAGAGCACGAGGCTGAATAAAAAACTCACGTGCATGTGAAGGTTAGAATCTTTAGAATGTATTCCCGTTGTATATCCTTACGTACAGATCTTTGGCGCGTCTTTTTAATGATTGTCAGTCTTCGATCAAAAGGCGCATGTGATACTAAGCATTCAGTGTAGATTGCTATTTCCTGTAAACAAAAGCACGAGATGTATATGCCGTGTGCGGACTAGGAGTTTCTCCTGTTTTCGACACTCTTCTGGAATTGTAACCTTTATGCCGAGAACTGAGTTCCAATTGCGTAGCAAAGTGCATACAGATCTGTAGAAAAACAATTACCTGATCGAACGATGTACGGCTAATCACTGACGCGGATTTGTGAAGTTCAGAAGTTTCGAAGAACTGATTGCGGCAGGACGTACAATAACGAGCGGTTGTTGGCAATGCCCATGTCCGTAAGGCGCATAAAACTGGACCTTTGTAAAAGCAAAGTATTCTCTCAAACATCGTCTCAGGCAAATTAACGAAATGCGAAAGACGCATAGAAACTCCTTCAGTGCACAATAAAGAAACTAAAAAGGGGAAAAGTATCCTTCAGTTGCGATGCGAAAGAAAGGAATACGGCATGGTTAATCACGGCTGGGATGAAAACCGGAATTGATGAACAACACCAGTTTCCAGTCCGCACCCAGTAGTATGTTTGCCACAACGGTAATGCCATTGTGCCGGCTAAAATGTGACTAATTTGAAAGAGGAAGGCGGAATTTCCGGTCAAAACAACCGGAATTTCTGTGAACAGTGTGGAAGCCATTCATTTGAGTAGCAAATAATTAGGGTATTCCCATTGCCGACTGCGTAGTATGATTATATCGCCGATACTAGGGATAGTGCCTTCAAATTGCACATGTCAAATGATAATCAAATCACATTAAAACGGGGTGGGGTCTCCTATTAGGAATGCCTGTTGTGATTTTAATCGAGACATTTCACAGTTTCAACACTGTGCTGTAGCTCTACATGGTACCTTCCTCCGTGCAGATAGATACATAGGTATTGACGTGTCACGGTACAGAGCTGAAAAGATCAACACGAGTCGAACAATGTGAACCGCTATTTTGCGTTTATGGTTGTCATACCGATGTTTCGTGCAGTGACACTGTCCTTCCGCTTGTAGTTACCTGGTCAAAAGGTGAGGCAGTACGTGGCTTGAGATCTGCCTGATCTCCCTCTAGTTTCCTGTCATGGGTTTGGATCATTTCAGACATCCTGCGTTTTAACTAATGTAGAGGCTGGGTCCGTGAGTCATGTTTAATACCGATCTGTAAAGGAGCACGACACAATAAGTGACATTCTTATCTAGTTATTGTAAAGAAACCGAGACACTTCGTCATTGGTCGACGTTAACATAAATCAATCATCCAAGGAAATGATAAAAAAGGCAGACAACATCTTCTCACAAATACAACACAAAAGACAACAGCAGTATATACAGCCTTGTTATATGCTAGAGTCCAGAATCGGTGGTTAGTCAAAACTGGTGAAGATCGTACATGGCGAGCAAGAGCCTGCAAGATTAAAGCCGCATCGTCGTTTTCGTCGTCGGTCTGGTTTCCGGTGGTAAGAATGCGTTGTGCGCGCAGGCACCACGGTAGTCAGATCAAAGTTGGCAGTATCTCCGGTAACGGGCGCAATATTATAATCCGCAGGACGGATGGCGAATCTAACTCCAGTACAGCTATTCTGCCTGTTGCAGGCAGGTATTGTAATAAAATGCATCCCGACCCCCGGCTCGTTCGCAGCTTGACTGGACAGCGCGAAGACAGCATTACGGTCCAGCCGGTCTAAGCCTTCAATGTGGAACTCGTAACGGCCGCAACCGAGAGCGCCTGCTGACTGAACTCCCGCACCTGTCCAAATGCCGTTCTGCTGGGAAAGACGAAGATGCAGATGTCCGTGATGATCGCGAAACACATTGCTGGAGGTCATCGCATCGACGTTAATACCAGACCTCTCTAGAGTAAGCCACCGACGATCACAGAATACAATGTCTGAAGATCGTGGAGTATGCGAAAACGGAAGTTCAGGTTTCTTCGCGGCATGTTTGTGCTGGTACATCTTGAGAAGCTCCTCACTCAGCAATAATCCACTCTAAATACCGTTTGTGCCTCAAATTATTCCAGGAGAGAATTGTTTAGGAAAGTGACGAGAGTGACACTGGCGCACACTTAAAGTCTTAACGTGCGACAGCCAGAACCGATACCACAGCTTTGGCACTTACCGCCACAGGACCATTGGCGAGCTGCTCATCATTTAGCAGTGGAAACCGGATCGAAGATAATGCCTGTCCTAGTACGCAGCGATAATTGGCACCAGTTGGCTCAAGTTCATTGGATCGGCAAGCATTCGTAGCCCAGCTGAAACATAAAGGTCACAAAATCGCTCAAGAGCAAAAGACGAACCTCGGTCGTTGCTTGGACTTACCGTTCTGCCGCTTTGTACACGTCCACTTCGTTAGCAATAAGGTTATCTCGGCCAAATACCATCCCCAAGGTCTCGCTTTTCAACTGCATAAATCCCGCGGATTGCAGTAGTTCGCTGCAGTGAGTGTCCACGAGCTCTAGGCATTTGTTGACAATGCTGTTCGCATCCAATGCTGCTGCCTAGGGTCACGATTTAGCGAAGGCTTTCATAAGAAAATTCTGAAGTTATCGGTTTATTACACTTACGGCTTCCAGCATAGTGAAAACAGTGTTTTTGTCGAGCTTTTTAATGGCATATTCGGCGCATATATCCACCAACTTTGGGATGCCATACTTCTTCGCGCAGTACAACGCGGGCAGAGCGTTCTCCAGGTCGAGACCCTCCACGATATCCGTATACAGAAACCTGGATCAACAAGGATGATAAACGTACCGGTATTCTGTTATGATCAGCAAAAATGCCAATCAGCTTACTTCAGCATAACACCAAAAGCCTGCGGTAGAATATCGGGGAGCTCGATTTTCTCAGTGGTTTCAGGAATCTCGCCGTGAAACATCGTGTCGAATACATCGCTGCCGAGGCAGAGTACAAATCTGAAAAGGCAACATATCTCAGCTTATAATGCGTCAGCTGAAGTACAAGCCAGGCAAAATACTTGTGTGCTCGGAATAGCTGTTCCTCTCCGTACTGGTGCCCCACTACAAACTGAATATCGCTTCGTTCTCCATTTTCAAAAATCTGCTTCATGCGCTGGGCGATTCCGGATGCTGCTCCACGCCATCCCCAGAGTGACGTTTCATGCGACAATTCACACATTGCTTCGCAGGCCGATTCGAAAACCTGGTAAGAGCCGGCAACTGTTTCAACAGAAAAAGTGTGAACCTGCGTGTTTCACGGCCAGAACTGCTGCATGAACTTTTGGGCTAGATGTTGTAATTCAAGATGAAGATTTTTTGATGTACGGAAGTAGATAACACCAGAGACGTTTTTCGCAAACAGTAGTTACAACAGAACGTTAACGACAAGAGGCCGGTTAGCACGAATTCATCTCGGTTGGGAAAATATTCAAGCGATGAATCACACAAAACTGCGGCGCTAATTTGCAGACTGTTATTATTATTACTGTCAACTGTGCTCTCTCTCATGTGTTTCCACTTTCCACGCGCTTATTATTTTGTCTTAGTACTAGTGATTCATGCTATCGACAGTACAAGAATGCCCGCGGTGCAGAAAATGCGATTTCATTAGTTTTGCCCTCGTATCAATTTTTTAATACCGCACATACGTACTACGGCAGAAATTGTGACAACGTTCAGCGCATAGAAATAGGCCGTCGCTGCCCTTCGGGCAAAATTATTATCTCTGATGTGCTTTCACACGCTTGTAAAATGTTCCATATACTGTAGTGATGACTGCTGCTATTGATATACTTGTATCTACACGAATGCTCACAGGCTCTTAAGAGAATACGCAGAATCTCGCATTAAGAACCGAGTTTCAGGAGGTTTGTGCCTTAGTTTTAGACATTACCAACCAACGGTATCAACCTGTATATTTATACTGCTTTTCCTTGCTGATATTATTATTAATTAAAATAAGAAGAATCACTACTAATCAGAGTAAGGGTTAACAAATACCATTTATTTAAGAGATGACAATATAAGTATTCATTATTGTATAAAGTCAGACAGTGAAAGCGACAATACAGCAATAATAAACAGCAATAATAACAACAACAGCAACAATAATAGCAACGAAACAGCAATAGCATTCTTATGATGTTATTGTAAAGAAAACCGAGAAACTTTGTCATTACTCATTAGTCGACGTCATCATTAATCAATCAGCCCATAGAAATGATAAAAAAACAGAGAACCTTCTCTCACAAATTTACAAAATAAATGACAAAAGCAATATATGCAGCCTTGTTATATACCAGCAACAGGGCTTGAGTCCAGTTCTGTCAGTTGATTAAAACTTAAAACTGGTGAACATCGCCCATGGGCCATGGCGAGCAAGAGACTGCAAGCGCAAAGAATGAATTTTAAGAATTTTAAGAATCGTCGTCACGAAGCGTAGCAGCTTCTTCATTCATCCGGATAATAACGAACAGAGTGCACAATAATTTCCGTCGCTTTTCTGTCCCGTGCCATGCTACCCAGATAGTTTAGACAAATAAAAAGTGGAAGCGCTTTCTCCGTGGTATTCGGTCTAGAGTCATACGACCACTTGCACAGTTCTGCTGTAGTATTGTTACACTGGTGACCGTGCTGGGAACTGAACGAAACGCTGTCTGGTTTCCGGTGGTAAGAATGTGTTGTGCGAGGAGGCACCGCGGAATTCGAATCGAAGTGGGCGGTGCCCATAGTGAAGGGCGCGATGCAGTTCGGGGAACGAATGGAGAATCTTATAAAAGTACAGCTGTTCTGGCGGTTGCAGGCAGGCAGTGTAATACAGTCTATACCAACACCCGGCTCGTTCTCAGCTTGACTGCATACCGCGAAAACAGCATGATAGTCCAACCGGTCTAAGCCTTCAATCTGGAACTCGTAACGGCCGAAGCCGAGATTGTCAGCTGACTGAATTCCCGCTCCGGCCCAAATGCCGTTCTGTTGGGAAACACGCAGATGTAGATGCCCGTGCTCATCGAGGAAGACATTGCTCGCAGTCATCACTTTGAAACTGGTATCGAACTTCTCCAGAGGAATCCACCGACGACCCCAAAGGACAATGTCTGCCGGCCTTGGTGTACGCGAAAACGGCAGGTCAGGTTTGTCCGTGGCATGTTTGAACTGGTAGATCTTGAGCAGCTCCTCATTCAGCAACAATCCAGACTAAACACCGTTTGTACCTCCGCTATGTATTCTAGGCGGTAATTCTTCATAAAACAGAACTGCAAGCGACGCTGGCGTACTATTCCGACGTACGGCAGCCAGCACCGCTGTCACTACTTGTCACTTACAGCTAAAGGACCATTGGCGAGCTGCTCGTCATTCAGCAGTGGAAACCGGACCGCAAATAACGCCTTCCCTAGTACAGAGCGATAATTGGCACCAGTTGGATTAAGCTCATTGGATCGGCAAGCATTTATGGCCCAGCTGAAACATAAAGGTCACAAGATCAGCCCAGATCGGAAAAGGGTAAACTATTATAAGATAATAAAACTATCAGAAAACTATAAAAGTATCATAAGCTCATTGCTCGCGCTCACCGTTCTGCCGCTTTATATATTATGTCCTCTTCGTTAGCAATAAGAGTATCTCGGCTAAACATCATCCACAAGGTCTCACTTTTCAACTGCAAAAATCCCGGGGATTGCACTAGTTCGCTGCAGTGTGCGTCCACGATCTCTAGGCATTTGCTGACAATATTCCTCGCACCCAATGCTGCTGCCTAGGGTCACCATTTCACGGGGATTTTCAGAAGGAATTTTAAAACTATCGCTTTGATGAACCTACGGCTTCTAGCATAGTAAAAAGGGTCTTTTTGTCGAGCTTTTTGATGGCATATTCCGCACATACATCCAGCAACTTGGGGAGGCCATACTTCTTCGCGCAGTACAACGTGGGCAAAACGTTCTCCAGATCGAGATCCTCCACGACATCCGTATATAAGTATCTAAAACCGCACATATACAGTGTTCTGCTACGGTCAGCAAGAAACCCCTGCCAATCAACTTACCTCAGCATGACACCAAAAGCCTGCGGTAGAATATCAGGAAGTTCGATTTTCTCCGTGGTTTCAGGTATGTCGCCGTGAAACATCCTGTCGAATACATCGCTGCCGAGGCAGAGAACAAATCTGGAAAGACATATCTTAGCTTCTCACGTGTAAGCTGAAAGACAAGCCAGGCAAAATACTTGTGTGCTCGGAATAGCTGTTCCTCTCCGTACTGGTGCCCCACTACAAACTGAATATCGCTTCGTTCTCCATTGTCGAGAATCAGCTTCATGCGTTGGGTGACTCCACACGCTGCTCCACGCCATCCCCAGACCGATGCAGACTGCGGTGATTCAGACATTGCTTTAAAGGCCTGCTCAAAATGCGTCAGGTACGCAGCTGTTTCCGTGGGAAAATGGTGAACTAGCGTGTTTCACGGCTAGAAAGCAGACACTTTGCAGAAGACCTTTGCGTCTTGAGCCAGATTTGTATTTTAAGATAATAAATGATTCCTTGATAGGAAAAACATATTAGAACTTTTTTCCCACAAGTCGTTTTGTAATGGACCGTTCAAAAGAATCAAAACGTGGTTAACTGCACAATGTTGAAACAGCCGGAGACAACGACAAGAAGTCCTTTGGTACGAATTTATCTCGTTATGGTACGGTCTCAGTTATGAAAATTTTTGTGCTATGAATCACGCAAAGCGAAAACAGTCCACTCTGAGGAGAAAATGTTTTCAAATTCTTATCTATGGACGATGTGATGAGCTTTTACAGGCTTGCAAAATGTCTGGGCCAGTATGGTTCTATAGAAGTACAACAGCACAGAGCATGTCTCTGGCTAGGCAGCCGACACGGCCGCCTCTTAGTCAGCCGTTAGAATGTCGATGAACGTATAAACGTATGAATAGTGAATACAGAGCAGAGCAAAATTAATGGGAATGCTGTTATCTTTCGGCTGGTGGTGGCTACGTTCTGTGCGATGCAAAGGAGCGTTATGCAGTTTTCTGTGCATTAAAGCGGTGTTCTGTATAAACAGAAAAACTTGATAGATGATTCAGACTATTGGTTATGGGTAAATTCGTTGCAGCTAAACAACCATGTGCATACTTGTGCACACGCTTTGCAGGCTTGCGGCGGCCAGGCTGCTGCAGGTGGCACAATAAGACTGGGCAAATAATCTGCATTCGACATCGAAAATGTGGCGACCATTGACGTGGTCATGGTTGGCTGCGGCTGTTGTTTCCGCTGACCTTTGCGGGATACGGGTTGTTGACCGTAGTTTTGGTCGATTGTGGTTGTGCTTTATTGTGACCTTTGTGGCTGCTGTTGGTCGACGGCGGTTGTGGTTCATTCGGTTGTGCCACAACCTTTGGAAAGGGTTGTGGCTACACTCACCACAACCGTTGTGGTGAGTCGTGACTAATTAGTCGGAGCTTAAAGTTCAGTGTATTTGTATTTGTTGCGTAACCAGACAAACCTGGTGTTGGACATACCAAGTCCGATTGCATAGTACAAATTTCACATGAAATTTAGTACTGAAGATCTAAAAATTTCAAAACTCTGGGAAAGGAGATCGCTAGGCAAGTGCTGATACAGTACTGTAATCGTAGCCGTCGGCTAAAGCTAAACATTCTTTCGCCAGCTGCTGTTCTGCAGTTCACCTCCACACGAACTGGCTTTTGGAGATCTCTTTCGCTGGTCCGGAAGAGAGACTCGCTTAGCTTTTCACTGGGCTAACAAGCGGTATACTACAATTTTTAAACATTACAAAATCAAACTTTATGTCACTACGGAAAGCCATAATGTGGTTGGTAAACTCGGCACTAGGAGCGCGAGTAAGTCTAAATGCTACCCAAAAACGCAGTAAAATTAGGTCAAATCACTGTTTAATGTTTATGACGAAGAGGCTGAACGAAGTTTTCGCTTCCTCCTACCATCCGGCGGCCGTTCCAGAGGCAATAAGCATAAGATATAACCGCATTTCTTACTGCTGTGCACTTGTTTCAGAAATGTTGCGCAGCTTCGTTTAAAATTTTAAAAAATGCTGCAGTGCGGAGGAGTTATGGATCAGTTTACGGCACATTTTACAACCCTGTCCGCAGCGCTTAAGCGTAGTTGTAATGATTATAGATTTTACCTTGTAATAGACAAAGTATTCTACTCCACTGCTCTTCGATTGATAACCGCCTTGCGTACCTTTATAAATGTCAACATAGCTGACCTTAAAATACCACGCACCCCGGGATCTAAACGTAGCAAGTCAAACAAACCTCGAATCCTGCAGGATTTCTTCCCTGCCCGTCCTCTCCAGCGTGTTTTTATACAATGTTTAGAGTCAATCGCGCTCCCAGTCCCGAGTTTGCCGGCTATGGTACATTACTGTATATAATATGTTGCTTTGGAAACTAGACTCGAGCCGAAGCCACTCGCTAGCAATTAAGAAAACAATAGTCCATTATTACTATATCTGTCGAAGGCAGATTATTTGCCCAGATATAGAGTAAACAATGCAATTGTTCTCTTAATTACTAGCGAGCGGCTTCGCTAGAGCCTTTATTTGATTTAAGTGTGACCCAGGGCGTACGAAACTGTGATATATTTTAATTTAGAATACGCAATACGTGTTCATATAAAGAAGATTCGACCATTGTCATAACTATTAGATCTGCCTAAATGTTTCTAAATGTATAGTAGTAAAATTCTTGGAAGGCAATCAACACTTCAACAGTACAACGAAGGGGGCCGACAACTAGACACTTTGAGTTTACTGTTCCAACAACTGGACACTTATTGCCGGTATGTGCTGACTGAATGAAGCTTCCATGCGCTACCTGCCGCTGTCTAGTAAATTTTATATTCCAGCTGATAACTTGGTTAGCATTATTGTATGTTTGTAGTACTTTATGGGAATTGTACGCATGAAAAGGGGACGCAATAGGCATACTCGTAAAGAAAGACCACACCAGAAAAGCCAGCAAATTGATTCTGATCCGGTGGAAACTCAGGCAGTCACGGTTACGAGGCCGGTCATATGCTCCGATTTGCAATCGGACTCCACTTTACTCAAAGACGCTGGTCGCTTAGTTCCGAAATTACCAAAACGTATCCGAATATACTACACACGATCTGCGAAAAAGAGTGTCGAGAGTCAGTTAAAATCAATGGCAACGGACAATCAATGGCATCAACCCTAACGTATTGTTTGGTTTCGGTATGTACAGAAATTCGAATCATAGTCGGAATCCCATGGCTTATAGTAAGTTAAAGCAATTAATACATTGTCAGGATCGAAAGCGCTGTGCTCTAAAGCTACGAGTGCAGCTGGAGGCCAAGCAAAATGACAGGAAGCTTACACCAACTGTTTTTTCTCGAGTAACAGTCAGTCCGGCTAAAGTCAGTTGTGGTTCCATTGTACTGACGCGACGTAGATGTTCGTCTATTTGCATGGACGTATCCGATGGTGCTGTGTGGAAAGCCAGGATACGTCGCAAGGCACTGACGACCTCAGCGGCCTACAAAGACGCAGGTGTTATCGGAAGGTAACGACTGTGACGTCACTGTGCTAATCCAACGAGCATACCTTCTCGTTAACATACAGTAATGACATCAACTGCGCCAACATGATTACTACACCCGTAAGCAAATATGTCACTGCGGTTACGTTGGCAGGATTTTGCTTCACAAGCGCGTCAAGAACTAGTCGTAAGTATCCCAGGGATACCAGAAGGGTCTCAACAAAAGACAGCATATTCAACCAGGACAGATGGCTGTTGTATTTGCAGAGTCGCTTGCAGGTTTGGAAGTGCGCCTCAAGGGTACCCGTTAGAATCTTTTGACTGGTATTATCATCAAAATTAAGTGACTTGATTCGACCACAAATGCCAGCCAGTTGGAGTCCTTCGATGAAAGGCATCACAATAAGAACACACTGGACTGTTTCCATCCCCACTACACAAGACGTAAAGACAGCAGATCTTAAAGCAGCGACAGGCTCTGCAAAAGCGCCAAGTGATGCATTATAATTTTGCGCCAGCATGGATTTGTCGCTCTTAATCACAGTGGCCACATCGTAAACCAACGTTCCACCTGGTCTCAGCGCAAACAAACTAACAGATAATCCAGTAACAGCCATAATGTGTCTTGACGTCAAAAGACGTGACTGAAAAAATGAAGCGACACTGGCACTGGAATTAGCAGGTAAAAATCCCCCCAGTCGCCATATCTGAACTGCGTACGCGAGTCGTGTCAACGGAAATAATACGAGCAATGGGAAAGAAACAATCATTGTTGTCACACGTGCACCTGTGCTGAATATCGGCTGACTGAATGCTTCGACACTAAAAGCGATATTGACTACAAGCTGGATGAGGATGTAGAAAGTCATCCCGGTTCGCAGCAAAACCAAGATCGAACTTGACTGGGTAACTGAGCAGGCTGGAAAACAGAAACAGCCACAGACCTGCATGACATAGAACCACAGCTTATTGTGTAGTTGAAGAGTGATTAACAGGAACTTGGATTTACACTCCATGTCTTATGAATCAACGGATTAGCTGATAATGGCTGTACTGTTTAAAGGTGACGATGAAACGTTGGCAGGCATACAAAAATAACAGCACCTCAATGCGATAATTCAACTCCCGATACCACATTTTACTTATGACACATTCGGACTCGCAGCCCGGTTCATGTAATTCAACACCAGCCGGTAGTTAGTGTGTTCCTTACGAATCCCCTGCTGCTGTCTCGGTTAATAGTTCTGAACTTCAGATAGCAGTGCCCATAAGAATTTAAGATCGCGTCAGCGCCACTCCGAACATTCCCGACAAGCCCGGCTCCAACAACACTTTGTGGAATGCTCGTTTTCCCCAACTATGATTCTGGCATAACCGGGATGCCCACTCTCTGGAATCATCTGTCCACCAAGGGATACGCTCAACTCACCAAGGACGTGCTAAACAAAACAACACTGGTGAACTTCCGTTCATCACCAAACGTTGTAATGTGTATCTGACGCTGCTCTACCCTCTCCTGACGTGGTATGCAAATAACATTCTGATGTGCTATTAGTCTGTTTGTTTTCGCTTTTATGCTCACTGCGTGTCGGCGGTAATAGCCTCATGGATGACGACAATAAACCTCGTATTACGATTACCATTGAAATTTTATAACTTACCGATCATAAAGAAATCCGAGAAGTATCCCCAGACGCCAACAATGGCGGAATTATCGAAGCGGTTTCCCCATCAACGCCACTTACGTTACGTATAGTGGTAATTTACTACAAAATTTGCTCTACAGTGACATGAACATGAACTTGGGTTTACACTCCATTTCTTATGAGTGATTATGAATTAGCTGATAAAGGCTGTACAATACAGCTTGTACTGTTTAAAAGCGACGATGAAACGTTTGGTAGGAATACAAACATAGGATCTCAGTGCGATAGTTTAGCTCCCGATACTACATGTTACCCTATGTTACATTCGGACTCGCAGCCCGGTTCATGTAATTCGACAACTGCATGTCCAGTCGGCAGTTAGTGTGTTCCTTAAAGTCTGCCGTCGACTTAACGCGGATTTGTGCTCAGGAGCTTTAAATACTTGCTGAATTTGTACCCCAGATTTATCAGACAAACTTGACGAAACGCGGTAACAGCACAGAAATACCTTTCTGTAAAAATAATCAAGAAATTAGATAGGGGAAGAGCTTATCTGTTCAGTTTTGATATGAAAAGAAGTATCATGGATGCCTGCTCGACAGAAAATCGGAATTCGGGAACAACGCCAGTTTCCCGTCCGCACCCAGTATTATGTCTGACATAACGGTAATGCCGGCGAAAACAACTAACTGCAGAGGGGAAGTTAGGTTTTCGCTCAAAATAAATCGAATTTCTGTCAACAGTGCAGAAGCCATTAATTCCAGGAGTGAATAATTATACACAATTATACCATAATTTGATCCATTCATTTCCGTTTCTTGCAGATCATGCACGCTAATGCCAGTCTAATTTGAGCCACTGTCCCCTCACGTGCTAATCTGGAGAAATCTGTTAACTGCGTATCTGATTTTCGAATTTTTATGGTGTCAACATTTGTTATCCGGGTAACGGCCAACTAACTGAATGCTGGACCGGCATCTAACAATGTAAGGGAAATGTAAAGTGTAAAGCTGGCCAACAGAAACATACTGCGAATAACCAGCTGCTAAACTGGCTTCTATTGTAGTATCCAGATCACCCGAGGCTACTACACTATACAGACCGATTACCCCACATTGCCCACTTTTTCCCCGATTTTTTTTAAAATCAGAGAAGAGTAGTGTTATGATTCTGCCATATGTAATTATATAAAGCAAAGACTGTATCTAAACCGCAGACAAACTATGTAAAACGCATGTAAGTACAACTGATACTGATATCATTAACTTCCGTTCAGCTGCAACTAGCTCCCTCCACTAGAATCCAGATGAGATAGATATCTTGGTCACCATAAAACCAAATGTTCGAACCAGCACAAGCTCCAGTGCAACAAACATCTATTTGATACTGTGTCGCAGGTGCGCTGGAAATGGTTGAACGCATCTAATTCTTCGAGCAGTCATCCGTGTCTTCCCGAAAATGTGGTTACCCAAACTACTGATACTGACGCACCACAATATCGGGTCCATCAGCGCTTGTAAAGGATACACGGCCATCTGTATCTTATTCAACATCTCAAGCTGATTTGCCGGGTAGTATTCCAAAAGTGTAAAATACAGCAGAGCAGGAATCCAGCATACAACCGTGCTGATCGTTAGTAAAGTCAATAACACAAACGGCCGAGATGTGCTCCTGCGTTTTCTGATACCCTGTGGCGTACTGTCCGTCGCCGCTGACATGTTAGTCCCTGACCGTATGGCGCTGGCAGCACTTCTTCTCTGCAGTCTTTTCCAAAACAGGATCGGATACATAAAGGGTATAACCAGCTTTGGAGCATCGTATACCCAAATAGTGCCGAACAAATACCACGTAAACTGCGCGTTGCCATTCACCCAACAACCCTTCTCTAACGGAAGGCGATAGTACAAAGCATCCAATACCACCCCAGGAACTTCGATAATGTGAATGTAGATCACCATCAGGAGGCATATTAGCCAAGCAATCTTGTACGTGTGGTAGCGTTTGTATGATATCGGATGGAACAATGCCCACGCCCGGTTGAGACTGATCAGGACATGAGTGTGAACTGTTACGGGGATGATTAAGTACCGGTTATATATGTGGAATGTGCAAGCGGGGCTCCCAATCAGCCACGTCCTAAACCCATGAGTCAGCAAGTTCACCGTGGTGAGTGCTCCGACGGAAAGGATGTTGCTTGATGAGAGAACAATGATATACACGTTAAAATCGGTCCGCAGACTTTGTTCCTTGAGTAGAATTAAGAGCACAGCAAAGTTGAACGATAAGGTTACCGTTGTCAAGCTGATAAGACCCGCAAAAGAACCGTAATCCGCCGTGAAGTTACTCGGATAATTTAGCAACACAGCCACCGAGATATTCTCCGATGAATTTCTGGAAGAGTTCACGAATATGTTAGGTTGCATGGCGTGGCTTTAAAACAAAATTTTTGAATTCATTGAGAACAACTAGTGTTTCGTTGGATCGTGGTCTAAGAACCAGTGGGATATACAGCATAGCGTTATAATATGAGAAGTGATATTGTAAACATTCCAGTAATCAAAACTGTTCAGCGGTGTATACGACTGCCTTCGGTTTCAACGTGTAACTTAATGAAGGGATTCAGTATTAATCAACACTGCGGGAATATTAATCAAGACCGGAAGTGCTGAATAAAACCAGTCCAGCACCCAGTATCTGCATGCCTTTCAAAACGGCAATATCCGGTGAAAACTGCGCACTGGAAAGAGGAGGAGAGGAGGGAGCAAGACTCTTCCGGTAGCTCAGAACAAGAACGAAAATTGTACGATTTATAATCCTACCCGTGAACAGTCAGAGCCCAAATGCTACCACTGGATCTTTGTGACTGACGCGCAATAACTTACAAAATAATGTGTCTGCAGCATTTTCGCACAGCTGTTATATTTACACATTTTATTAAAGCTTTGAATGTTTTATTCGACTGAGATCCTTTGGTTTCCTATTCGTTAGCGTTTCCGAGCCAGTCGTGGCATGCACATATTTAAATGCAGTGTACACAGAAGGATATTGTATGATATTATACAAAAGGATATTATATTGTATTACCTGACATATATGACCGATTATGCGAAATGATTATGCGCTGGTTCGCACGACTAACTTTCATACTTGTACCTATGGAAAATGCATCGGTTTCGGTGACCAAAGTACACAATCCGAAATACACATACTTAAACTTCTTTAATTAAGGCAAACCCGATCTCGAAAGAGTGGCTCTATAAGCCTGCGATACGTGCGGCCTTTGAAGTGAAATTGTTAAACTTAAACATGTGAGAGCCTACATCACTAATATATATTTTTTTACTCTCGTTTAATTTTGGCCCCCCTGGGGGTCGGGGGTATCCCCCTCTCCCCCCCAGGGGGGCGTCAATCATTAAATATTGACTATTTTAGGCCCTGGGGCCCCGGGTATCAGTAACATATTCCTGCTGACAGTGATCTTTACTCGATCGTACGACGGTAAGCTGACCAACCGACATTAACATAAGTTATGCATTCGAATTCTGTACCCGTACGGGAATACTGTACTTTTTATGATGTACGTTATATTGGACTGTAGACTAGACAATGATCCTAACATGGCAAAATTAATGGCCTAAAATAGTGTCAATTATTTGACACTTGTGTCAATCTTTAAAAATATTTGTCAATCTTTAAACCAAAAAGTGTCAGTCTTTTAATCGTTCAAAAATGCAAAGAAAAAGACAGAGGGGTCTTTGTCTGCCGGCCGGGCCAGGCCAGAAGTGATATTTTATTTTTGTTACGCCAGTTTGCGTATCTCGTACCGGCTTGATACAGACGACTGACGGAGTGTTAGTGCAACACGGATGTACGCGTGCGCGACATCAAAGCCGTAACGGCCACAGAAAGCGTATCTGCACTGTCCATTGATCGGCATTCCGATTGTTCTATAAATCTCATGCATGCTAACGCTTGCACCGTATAGGGCCTGTCTTTTACAAGGCTTGTCTGCTTACAAGGGTTAATCTGCAGTTTTTTACAGAATAAGAGTTCTACTTGAAGCTGAAAGAAGTCTAAATTTGTCGCGCTTCGCGCGAATTTCTTATCCCATCCAATGACTACGCTAAGGAGGAACCATGTGTTTTAGCTTGAATCGTGTGATTAAATGAACTTTCCGAGCAAAGGAAAGCCAAAAGTCTGAAAATTTTTCGCGCTTCGCGCGCTACTTATGCCAGTTATCTTTGCGCTGCGCGCAGAACTTTCCGAAACCAATTTTTTGAAGTTCCTTCTTCTTCTCTGGCGGTTGGTATAGATTTACCACTAAACGAAACCCTTCTCGAGGTCGCGCACAAAAGAGTTAAATATCGTGAGTGCACACGAAGCTGGTGAGAAAGCGCAATTTATAACACTTCCACCCCGCAGAAGACTTCTACCTCCCGCCCCAGGGGGGGCGAAACTTCTGCATGTTATCGGACCTCAAGTTAACATAATCTGTCACGACACTGATCAAATCATCAACACCAAAACGAAGAAAGCGAAGCGCTATTTTGTGTTGCTGGTTATCCACCGATATTCCATGCTGTGACACTGCCTATCTGGCTACCGTTTTTGTTTTGCTGTTCAAACTTAGAGGCAGTACATAGCATGCACATTTCTGTTGGTATCCCTCATGAATTTTCTGTCTTGAGTCTGGGATTCAAACACTCAGACTTTTTACTAATGTATCGTATCACAGAATCCGATCTGCAAAGGAGCA
>JAQGAU010002261.1:0-16086 GCA_034698045.1 Paramacrobiotus richtersi
TTCAGATATGCCACGGACAAACCGGACATTCCGTTCTCGGGTACTCCTCGCTCATCGGAAATTGCCTTTTGTGGTCGTCAGTGGAAGATTCTGGACGAGTCCAATAGTGGCGGCTGCATGGCCACTATGGGCAATGTCTTCCTGGATGAGCACGGACATCTGCATCTTCGTATTTTTCAGCATGATGGCGTTTGGAAAGGGGCCGGAGTAAAGCTACTTGACGCTCTCGGTTATGGTCGTTACGAGTTCCACATTGAGCGCTTGGACCGGTTGGACCCGGATGTTAGCTTCACGTTGTGCAGTAAAGTTGTGAATGGGCCAATTGTTGTTATAACTTTTTGCAAAGTGCCTGACGGGGATGGCCAGAAGAACTACAATGGCGTATATTTTGCGGTTTGTGATGGTGATGATTCGGCCCATTTGAGTAGCCTGATCGAGGGGGACACGCGCACAACACATTCCTTCCACCGGAGACCAGACAGCGTGTCGTTTAGTTCCCAGCGCGGCTTCCAGCGTAACAATACTGAAGGGGAACTGTGCAGCTGGTTGTATGACTCCGAACCGAAGATCCCCGAGATAGCGCATCCGCTTGTCTTATTCTGTGAGATGCATCCTGAGGGCAACTCACCGTATGCTGGAAAAGAAGTGGAAATTGTGGTGCACTCCTTCCAGTTTTATCCTGATGAATAATACGCTGAAACGTCGATATTTCTTCGCACTTGATCCCTATCACTGCCTGGGAGCGATGCTCGCTAGTTTCGATTATTACTGATAAAATCTGATTGTAGGATTGGTTGCTAGCAGGTGGTGACGGCTGCATACACACTTTTTTGCCTGTTGGCTCCTTCTTTTGTAGACTTGTGGGAAATGCCCAAATGGAATAGGCTTTTTTGCTTGGTTTTTTATTTCCTGGTGATGTGATTGCATGGTTACCGGTTGAAAAGTTTTATCTTCTAACAGAGTTGGATTATATATATTTTTTAAACTGCGAGTTGCAGCATTTCTTTTCTGGCTGATGTGTTGGTGAAACGATAAAATCAGATTGTGCGTTGCATGGAAAAATTACTCCTACAAGCCAGAGGACAATGAAAAAACATTAATTTTGATGATCTGCGGGCGTCAAAACCACAAAATTAATAACTGGTGCTGCAAACGGTCTGCGAAATCTACTGTATGTACCGGAAATTTTCGAGACACCCGTTTAATCAATCAAATCCGATCTTCAAAATAAAAACGACCATGATACGCACTTCCGGTCCTAGCTCGGCATAGTCAACTATGTAGTTACTTGACTATAATATATAATCAGTATAACGATCGCAAGGTTTTTTGCGCAAACTTACAAGCATGGCAACAACCGACAAATACAGTAGATAATAATAATAAAAACAATCAGACTCTTTCACCCCACATAAATCGGACCAGCTCCGTCTTCCGCAGCACTCTGGGAAGCTTCAGCTGCGAGCTAGGGCGACGTGGACGATGTGTCCAGCATGTAATGGCGCAGGTACGTTGCAATGCACCCGGCGAAGTTACCCCGGCGAAGTTACCCCGGCGAAGTTACCCCGCGAAGTTACTACGGCTCAAGAAGACAAAAATCGGCTTGTCATTCGGCCTGCCATTTCCCATAGACTTGTGTTTTAAACAATCTCGCAGCACCTTGTTGGAAAGATTGGCGTTAATGCAGGTCCAGTGGATCGATAGCGTGTTTCTTTCGATATACTCGTACCTGATAGTCGCTATGGTTTTCCATCAAAGTTTCGTCCAACTGTAAAAAAAATTGTAATGGTTTCGTATTCAAATTACGGTAGTAAAAAAATTGCAGTACATGCAGTCATGAGCCAGTAGACGCGTACGTATATAGATTCCGACGCCTTTTAAGCTGATTGTGAATTTTTGCGTACAAACTGTTTTAAAAACTTGTTATTGTACGTAACGATTGCATAGCACATACGTAAATATCATTATTATTATTATTATTATAACACAAGAGCAGACAACCCATCAGGGACTTCAAGTCTGGTCGAAATTAATGCTAACATACAAAAATACCACTACGACAGATCCACAGTTCTGAGCATAAACTTGAAAACGTTCACAGATCCAGCAGACAGAATCTTCTCATTAAACTTGAGAATTTTTTCTAGCAGATCTTTCAGACGCATCTCCATTGTGGATTCACCAATTTTCTTCTTCGCCTTCGCGTTGATTTTCGCTGGTCGTCGCAAGTTGTAGTGAGTGGTGTTGTCCGTGACCTTAACCATGTCCAGTAGGTACTCCGGAAGGGGGAAGTCGTTCTTATTCCACACTTTAAAGAGCCACACCGCATCACCTTGCCGCCATCGGTCGAAAATAGGCATAATTCCTAGTTGCTGATACAGTTCCGGTGTAACCGGCTGCTTGTAGTCAGTGATAGCACGCAAGGCTTTACGCTGCAGACTGGCTAATTTATAACGCTGAGTCAAAGACGCTGTGGACCATACTGATGAACAATTCACCAGATGTGTCCCGAAACAAGCGTGGTAAAGACTCTTGCGTTGTGTTAAACTTAGCCTTTCTTCGCCCGGTTTATCATGGCGATGGCGAAATATACGTAGTACTATATAGTGTTTCAGGATAGAAGCTGGTATTCGAATTCTGCTTTGGATACCTTATCCGTAAATTCATGCTCGAATTGCACTAAGGTCGGTATTCTCATTTATTGATACCTCCAACAACACGACATAGCAAGGTGTGGGAGACTTTGCCACTACTGCAAAGCATCACATACGAATTAGAGACTTTCCAGCCACTAGCAAAGGAAAAAGTTGAAGCTGTTACCATCCGGAATGTTGGCATTATCCCTTACTAAGCTCTCGCAGGCCGTAAAGTCCACAACCCGGTCAATTCCGTTGTCCGTAGTGTCAATGACTTCTTTAATGGCTTCCAGCATGACTACTTCGGATACCTTCTCGGCTTTGATATTTAACAACTGTCCGGATCTATAAACACCGAAGCTATATAGCATGCAGTTTGGAAAAGGTTCTGATATTTGGAAAATCATTATCGACCGAAGCGGAGCGAAGGTCCTCTATACTCAGCTCTTATGGATTTCGATGTGTGTCTGTCATTCGGTCGGTCATTATTATTATTTATTAATTATAATTTTACGCTTTTATTTGTTTTCTTATTTATTAATAATAATATACTCGGACTAGGTATTTTTTTATGTACGTACTTCCTTCGCTTCGGTCATTCCGTGCCCGCAACCAGCGAGTGCACTTTCCTAGTGTTACACTACTTCCAGACTTCCAGTGCGAATCCGATTTAAAGTATAATATGTGGACGATCACGGTATGTTATCAGTAAATTCATGTGTGATGTTGGGTATGTTTAAATCGTGAGCGAAAAATTAATACAGTCTATTAAGTATTGTGTACTATATATATTACCGATATTGGAGGTCAACGACGGGGCATTCTTTAGAAAACTCCACAACTTTAATAATATCACCAACGCGATAGCGGTAAAGTCGGGATGGAGTGGTCAGTGCGCTTGATTTTCGTCTGACCTTTCATGCAGGATATATAATCACGAAGCAAAAATTTCCTCAAAACTTTTTTCCAGCATACATATATCTGGCCAGCAACATGAGGATTATTGGCTGCAACCGAAAGCTGCTGCGGCTTTAGTCTGCGTTTCGTATGTAGCGATCCCATCGCACATTGCTACTGTTCCCAATAATGAACCTAGTTTTTTATGTTGCAATATTGCAGTTTAATTAATTTCTGCTATTTAAAGTTTGTTACTTGAGATGTGTTTGCATGTTCATATAAATTATATAAGATATCCGAATGCGAAAAAAAGTGTTTGGTTGATTTGAGAAGAGATCGTATGATACTGTACAGTATAAACTGACACTAATGACTTAACCGCAAAGCTTACTTGTGTGCCATTACACTACGAATCCCACGATCTACTACAGTACTTCGTAAGCTGTTAATTTTTCAACCTTACAAACAAGTCAGTCCAGTTATGATGAGTGATTTTTGAAGTGTTTTTTTACGCCGTTGTGTTATGTCCTGTAAAACATGGTCCTTAGCACATGTGTACATGTCAATTAAATTTGCAAAACTTAATCCAATGGTCTTTACGCTAAACTCTCCCGACAGAATTTACCTGTTACATCTAACTGTAATTTTTCCCAGTTTGTGCCTTTGTGGCTCTATGTGGGAACGTGGTGTGCGCCTTTCTTGCGATGCTGGTATCGACCTTGTGCGCGTGATAAAAAGTCTGCCATACATAGTGTCGTTGTGACGGTAATTTGCTTGTCGAATATCAGAAAAAACAGTGTTGTATAGGTACTTCAAAGGAAGTATACAAAATAGTTTCCGAAGATTCTCATAGTTGACTGATTGCAATTGCTATCGTTGAAGTCTTGGGCCACCGCTCTACGATATCAGTCGCAAGCTGCCACACTTCTTAAATTACTATGCGACCCGAAACAATATTAATTTTATCGTTTATTTTAGCTAGACCGAGATTTAGTATAGTTTACCGAGATATAGGCGCTTGACCGAGATTTGGTATCAAATTCAGTCCTATCTTTCAAACTGGATTCCCAGTAGCAAGAATAAACACTAAGTACTCTGGGCAATCACTCTATATGATATTTCCGTAATACAGAGAATTTAAATTTGCTAGTACTTGCCAATAATTCATTAGTCGAGAATCATATGTGCCCATCAAATAAAACTTGACCAGTTTAACACTGCAATAAATATGATAACCGTTTCAACAACACATGGATTTCACTGTTGCGTAACGCTGTAAAATGTACTTCTACTCTTGTAGACACTACTGTAGCAAAATGGCTACTTTGCGATATACCGTCATTCAGGTCGTACAATAAGAGCTTGCGGCTGATATCGTAGAGCAGTGCCACAAACTGGGCCTTATGGCTTCTGCGTGTTAAAGTTATCCGGCCTCTTGGTTCTTTTGTATATTGCTGGGAATCGTCGCAGTTTAGTTTCAATGTCTTATAATCCTACTTTTTTCGTATTCGAAGGGAATAACTACAGTTCCAACGGTATCTGACAGTTCTTTAACATTTACTATCAGGCGCACAATGTCGATATTGGCTTTACTGAAGCCGACATGTTGGCAACCACCGGTAACATATCGATCACTTCGGAAGCGTAGTAGGAGGACTTGAATGTATATTGCCGAGGAACGAAACTAGAAAAGTGTGAACATCGTTACCAAATTTAATGGAGCCATTGCAAACTTCGTCTTACTTGTCAGGTTGAATCGAGAACCATTACGATCAAATTGCAACTGCCCCGGCAATCGCGGTCCAGTGATGCTTCTGTCCGTATCACACCGTTGTAAAACGTCAGAATTTAGAAAGCTGCGATAGCCGCGGTGAAGAGTGCTTCTAGCCTTCTTTAAAGTACTCCCTGCAACTGGAACGTAGTTACAGACGAAGGTCAGCAATTACAACTGTCCAGTCTTCAGTTTACAGTCAAAAACACGGCAGGGTCTAAAACCTGGGCATGGCCCCTGCCCATGGGCATGCCACATGGGCATGGTCACCGAAAAACCTGGGTTGCCCAAAGTCTAAAACTTGGTCATGCCGGGATAAAAAATGGCCATGGTTATCCAATTCAGAAATAATGCATAATCATCTGTTATGCCAGCATGATTATCACTACGTAGTAAAGGTTTATCTAAGTGAGCGAATTCAACAGAATGCATTCTATAAGGGGCTATTTCGCATCCCAGCTGGATTTGTATCGATCGTGTAGCGAGCAATAATTAACGATATGATCGTGTCCGGTATAGCGTATGTATGTTTAGCGAAAACTAGTTAATGAAACTGTCGACACTGTGATAAGGCCGCGCTTTGTTATAATGAACACACCATAGAAGGACCCACACTAACAAACACTTGTGAAAGAAACAGGCGCTCCAAAGTTTCGCTTTGCCCTGAAATATAAGGTTCCTGCACAATAAATTAACTATTTGCCCTGTCAGTACTTTACCATTACATAAGATTACCGACTCCCAAGGAACGGCTTTCGCATAGCATTAACATGCGTTATAATATGCAAGATTGATGTTGTCTAACAAATTAAATGTGATTTACTTCTGCCACCAATATCTGAGAGGACGTGGCAGAAATCCGTTCATTAACACGCTCACGATATGTCATTTCGGGCGTTAGCATGTACAAAGCATCTGTTACCACAAGCCTTGACCGTTCGCAGCACGTAAAGTCACAGGTTCTTGCGCTGGATCAAGTTCGAAATCATACTGCTCGTTCTCTCAGAGAACTTCTCTGCCTGTACAATTAAGAATGAAATCTACGACGGTTTCTCGTAATAATGTGATTTACGTAAAACGAACTGCATTCTTATGCACTCCAGTTATAACTGCAATTCCATACCAAACAATTACCCATTGTTATCGTCCAAATTAGTCTGGGATTCCGAATGGCCGCTATTTTTCACCGTTTTGATCAGACTTGTAAGGGTGGCAAAAGCTACGGTGAAACACGTAGCTTCAGATTGGAACTCCTAACTTGTTAAACTATGAAAGTTGAGAGCTTTGTATACTGCGTACATACCACGCAGTACCCGCCACAACATACATGCAGTCAGCTTGTCGCGAAAGCGAAACGTTTTCGTTCAGCACAGCAGTATGCCCTCTTTTCTACCATAGATAAGAGATTTGATGCTCGTACGTCCTACTCTGCTAATTTCCGTCTTTCGCGCACTGGTTAAGTCCATGCTTGTTACAAATGAATAATCGTTTAAGAATGTCGATGTTTTACACAAACTCTCTACCATGCTGATCACTCATTCGACTTCCTGCACCATAACTCAGAGATGAAATTTGGCTCTGATGTCTAAACTGCAATAGCGCTGCAGTTTGCGAAAGATTTTGCTCAGCATCAGTTGTGAGGCTATATATGTACCTCATCAGTCAGCATTGCTGGTCAGCACTCATCACTCAGCAGTCAGCAATGGTGGTCAGCACTCATTAACTTAGGGTCAGCACTCATCAATGACGGCTAATGCTCACTAAAGACAGCTGGTATCAGCCTGCGGCTCTGCAGACATATTTTCTGGTTCTCTAGTGTAGTGTTTCGGACATCTCATCCTGATAGGTGCTCGTGACTTGGGAACCTCGTAACACGAAGTATTGTGTAGGTGGAACAGTGGGGTTTGTTAACACTATGGCCAGGAGAATCGCTAGGTTACGTTAGGTTAGTGCCAAGAGCCATTCTTAACAGTTGAATGAATCTGAATTTTTGAAGTTTTAAATTTATTAAAAATATATGCAAGTCAACTTAATAAGCGATGCACATTGTTGCATTACTACTGCTGGTTTCTTCCCAGTGGTGGCGTGCGGGATGTATCACAATTTTAACGTTAGGGAGTGCCATGGTGCAAATTAGTTACAGGTGGGCTGTAGTGATTATTGGCCGATTGTAATGATCAGATGACAGATTTGAAGAATGATCGCTGATGATTTATGGGCAGATGGGCATTGGAAGACTTTTTGCCGCTGCACCAATTGAACAGTGATGGTTCCTGACCATTAGTGATCGGTATTGTGGCCCTCGCTAATGAGTATTGACCCTCAGTTGATGAGTGCTGACCATCATTGCTGACTGCTGAGTAATGAGCGGTGACTGCTGAGTGATGAGTGCTGACCAGCAATGCTGGCTGATGAGGTACATATATAGCCTTGTGGTGACGTCAATGGTAATGGTGCAGTGCATAAGTATCCCGATTATTTAGAACATGCACCAGGGAACAGTCGCAGTTGACCGGGAGCACCATACCTTCGGTGTATAGAGTCCCGTGCTATATGACCTAGCTTGTTTAGGCTGTTTTCTGCTATATTCGCTCATTTGTAATGCGCGTCTACGTATTTTATTGTTTAGCATGCGTAAAACGCAAGATTGCGCTCTATTTTTGGTTTAAATGACCATGGCCAGTTTTTATCCAGGCATGACCATGTTTTAGACTTTGGTCAACCCAGGTTTTTCGGTGACCATGCCCATTTGGCATGCCCATGGGCAGGGGCCATGCCCAGGTTTTAGACCCTGCCCCGAAAGTGTTGTTAGCCATTTATTACAGTGTTATTAATTCTGATGTTTTACAGCGGTGAGCTTCAAATTGAAGCATCGCTGCATATGGAGAATTACAATTTGACTATACTAGTTTCCGATTCAACCGGACAAGTAAATAAGGTCATAGTTCGTTCCGCTTACTGCAGTTCGTGAGGACTTTATATTGTAATTACAATATTTGCACTGTTCTAGCTGTGTTCCTTGGGTGTATACATCCAAATCCAGCTGAGGTCAACGACAACGTTAACGCTGCTGATTCTGGTAACATCCCTACTACCGGTTGTTGTCAGTGTCGGCTGGCGTAATGAAGGCAGTATTATGCGGCTCATGATTATGATCTTCTCATGATAGAAAGTGTTACGTTTTGGTGGTCACTTGCTGTCCAAATATGAAAAAAGGAGTGTAATAAAAGTTAAATACGCTTACCGGTTAAATACGCTTATCATGATTTTCAAGGCAGCATTCGTCCAGTCCCTGTTTATACCGTTCGAAAAACTAGAAACTGTATAACTGGCGTAATATGTTGTTAGCTTAGTAAGCTTACCATGTCAAAACTAAACGCAACTGATGATATAGGCAATATGAGTGTAGATGAGTGTGCGTGGTAAATTGTTGTTGCTTTTCCATTTCTATGTACTAATGCCAGTTTTGTTGCTCTAAAATGATGAAGGGATGATATGAGAAATAGTCGACTATGCAGAAAGAATTGGTCATGTGGCCATCATTAATTATTTTAACCAGAAACTCAAGTTTACGTAGGTAAGCAAATGTCTTCACTATTGAGCAAAACTGTTGGCCGAATTATCTCCTATCATAAAACTGTTCAGTCGAATAAAACGAAAGAAAAATACGGCTGATCTTACCGTTATTAATTAAAATCCGGTTGAGTTTATGTGTCGTCGAGTCCACAAAAGGATTAGCATCGGCATAATTCAGCGGTTTACCCATTCCTTGGTAAACTTTCCTTTGGCCATACTCTGCTGAATTGAATCCTCGACTACGCGATCAATAGCGTTCTGTGTCTTGAACTTTCTTGTACTTGCCTGAAACCAGAAGATGTTAAAGAGTACATTCATGTACAACAAAGACGGAAAGGCGTAGTGTAATGGCTGTAAACCTAGCATAAACTGGTCGAGTTCAAACAGTCCGGTAGAGTGCATTTTGAAAGTCTCTAACACCATTTAGAGAAACTATTTTTTCTGTCGTTGTTCTGTGTTCTCTCGGTAGAATAAGCGAATTACAATTTCTGAGCTAGATCAGTCATGCAAAAAATGTAATTCAGTCTTTCCAAAGAGGGACTTGGATTTCATTTTGTTGATTTTTTATTTGTGCTTTCGAGTACGATGGTTGTCTAGTTTCTCTTCGTATGTATGATTCCAGAATTTTCAGTACAAATAATCAGTAAAAAAGGGCTCATCAACGTACCATACGCCACCACTCAAACGTTACTTTAGATTTGGGCTGTTTGTGATTGCAATATATTTGAAATCGGAGGTGAGCGCCACTATTCTACAAATAATCATTATAAATACGAAGCAGCGCAGAAACCCTTTAGCGTACGTCTCGCTGTTTCATGCTTTCCAAATGCGACATAGTGCAAAAACACATCATGTTGGTGTAAAAAAAACCTTACGCTTGCACACAATATAAAAGACATTTAGTAATTCTGCTGGATACCGGGATTTGAATGACTCATTTCCGCTCGCGGATCAGCCGTTATTCTAGTTTGAATCTGTGGAATCGGTATGGCTTACGACCAATCAAGGAGAGAACAGCAACTCGACTTTTGTACGGGATCCCGAATCACGATGCACAAAGAAAGATAAGTTCTGTTCTTGTTCACTTTGCAAGCCGCTTTGCCATCATATGTCGGTATACGAGTTTCCCTTCCCACGTAGCGGCCCGAATTCTAACTCACGAGTCTCAACACTTTACATTGTATTCTTTTTGTTTTATGATATAAAACCGTATTTATGTGCTGTAAAACGTATTATTGCAGAGTACTGTCCTCTACACGCGCGCGCGGTACGTGTTACACAAATTGTTTTTTGGATTTCCGCTGGTTTATTGGATGAAACGTAAACTGCTGTGTACGCTTGTTGCGTTCAATTGACATCCCAAGAACAGCAAATCACGAATATGCAGATAAGGTGTGATCTAGTTATCTGTCGCTTGAAAAAAGGTAATAACAGCGACAGTTCTATGCCAACAAGCCGGTCGAAATACTAGCTTTCAACCCAGATCGGTCGTATCCGGAAAACCGGAAATGTTACGGTGCAGTAACACTCTGCAACGTTAATTTGACCGTGTTGTTCGAAGATGTCGTCAGTAGCGCGAAACCCCGAAAGAACAACAGAGAAGCTGCATTAACCATTCCGTTTCTACGTGGGAACGGTTCATGCGACTGTTGACGATCTGGGCAGAAACGAGCAAGCATATTGTTATCTGCAACCTAGTCAAATTAACGCTGGGTCAGAATGATCAAAATTCGTTGCGCAAGAAACAGAGAATTTTAGATTAATTATGTAGCAGTTTTCGTCTACTGGTGACAACAGTCTTACCTTTTTTGTATGTTACTAAATAATGGATGTGTGGTACAAAGCTACAAACGCTTCATAACGTGGGTTTTCATATTTATTACAGCGTTATAGCCTGTTCATGTATTTGCTCAAGTGGATATATTTTTCCCGTGTTGACGCGTGCTTATTGGCAAAACGTATTTGAACAAGTATAAAAAAAAGTATAAATAAAGCTGTTCAAGTATAAAAAAAGTGTCGAAATTTATCTGCAATTTCTAGCAATTTAGTGAGCTGTAACTTGCTCTATGTGCAATTCGTATGGAAGACCGAGGCATCATTTGTGGCACTGCTCTACGATATCAGCCGTATGTATTCTCTCACACTTCTCGAATCACTCGGCGATCTGAACGACGCTCCATTTTATCACTCAATTAGCAAATTAATTCTCTATAATCGTAACTGGTAACATTTCAGAAGTATGCCGCCAGTAAAATAGTACAGCTTCATGGCAGCAACACCGCTTAAATGTCGGCACACCGTAGTACAGTGGCGTTTGTAATTCGTGGGCACGTTCAGCGTTGCGTTCGCCCTTAAACGTAACACAAGGACGCGCACAAGTTTCTTAAAATTTTTGCATGATTCAGTTTCACTGGTAGTTTGTTCTTTTATTTTGTTGTTTGCGGAACGGACACCGTTTCTCGGCATGGATGAGATGGGGTATAAACAGAGACGAGTTTGGTTAGTTATTATTTTCTTTCTGGTACATACTGTTGAAAAGTGTAATATTGTTTACAAATTAAGAAGCGTAAACAGACAACAGCGTTTGCGTGCCATGCGCTCCTGAGAGTAATTATGTAATAAAAATTGAGTGCCATTCTGGCTGTAACTTGGTGTTCAAGTATACAAAAAAGTATAAATAAACCTCTTCCAAGTATAAAAAAAGTGTCGAAATTCATCTGCAATTTCTAACAGTTTAGTGAGCTGTAGCTTGCTCTATGTGTAATTCGTATGAAAGGCCGAGACATCACTTGTGGCACTGCTCTACGATTTCTGCTGTATGTATTCTATCACACTTCTTGAATCACTCTTGAATGAGTCCAGTTGCATGTGTATAATGTTGGAAGTATGTACATATCCGACATGGTAATACTTTCCCGATATTAGCATACCATGAGCAAGTAGGCGCAAATGTTAGCGAACGATTTTACGCATCTTTACGATTAAACTTTACGGAACTACCGGCTTCTTGCGTCACATATCCAACAATGATCAAGAATGATTCCAAGCTAACGTTAATCTGGGATTATTACTTGGTTACCGTACATGTTGTTGGAATATGTACAGTTCGTTTTACACTCACCGCATGACTAATATCATGTCGCCCAAAAAAATGAAGAAATTGCGACGTCAGCAAGCAGATAAGTATCAACGGTCTCATAATCGCACGGAAATATCAAAAGTTCAGTAAACAGATCTAGACCACTCTGTAACCTGTTGCACGCAAATATCGTACGAGCGTTCAAATGAGCAGCAGGAAAGCAACATCATTTCCCGTCAATGCCCCGATTTCCCTCGTCATCAGTACATCCGACTGCTGTGAGCGCATCTGTTTAAATATTTTAATAACCAGCGTTAGCCCGTATAAATGACACACACCCTTCCTGTTACAGGGTTGGCATATCCGGAAACAGAAATACATTCCGTTATGAAGTGGATATATAATCAGCGAAAAACAATGCTGGCATTCCAAGTGATCACATTTCTCTCCAGTCAGTATATAATGCTATAGAACCTTAACTTTTCACATTAGTTGCTTGTGTTTAGCGTTTACCGGTATTCTTGCTGTACAAAACTTATCCTTTCCAGAAATGTATTCGATAATCATTTGTGTAGTGTTGCTTACCGGATGGAATGTCATCCCAATGGATGCGGCGCCTCTCAACGCGGACACTGCAGAATCTCTACAAACCCTTCAGAACAATGCTACAACGGAGTTTCCTGTACTGACTGGAATTGTCACTGATTCTATTGCGTTTCCGTCGTGGAATAGCACTGTGGAAGTTTCTCCGTTTAGTCCGAATATCAGTAAATCCAGTATTCCTACGGATGACAACTCAACGTTAATCTATGCCGCAACTACCGAATCTACTACAAACCCCAATTCCAGTGCATCGACGGCGTCCTTGACCGTGTGGTTATCTGTTGCGATCATGTCTATCGGCCTTATTTCATAGTCCATCGAACACAGAAGAAGTAGAGGAATAATTCGCCAAAAATTCTCAAGACACGTTGTTGCGCAGATTCTCAAAGGTTGTGATTTTTTAATACCGTTGTTGTCAGTTTTTGTATCTGTTATGATTATATTTTACTGTTATTCAGCTTTATCCTTGTGATTATGTCTGGTAAATGTTTAGCTGGGAGGACGTACTGTTTTACTTATGATTGTGTGTTTTCCGGCTTTTGTATAAACAGCTGACTGGATATTGATGATCGATTTCCGTATGTTGGTACCGTTTAGCTTAGTGTCACATTTTGTGCTTCCGGCTTCGGTTGCACGAGTAATGTGGAAAATTACATAGGCATTTCCCGTATTTGTTTATTCTACACATGTGTTATTGTTGCGGAACGTCCAGTAAACTGGGATTTGAAATGCACGTGGGCAGCATAGTGTACTTACTGTAATCTTTATTAAATCCAAAGGCAAGTACGTCGTAGCAAAACAATTTTGATGCTTTTTTATGCATAAAACCCATATTGCTATCGATATCTGAGCTTCAAATCTCAGATAAGTGTTAACAATAATGATGTTCAGAAGAAACAAAAACATGTTTTTATATTGGAAAATAACGTTAGATAGATCCGTCGTCCTTGAACACGATATTAAAAAAATGGATCATATGGAAATGATGGTTTCCGGGCGGTGAGATTGTGAGTTGGAAGATTTACAAATAACGGCTAGTGGGTCCTGCAAAAAGCGCAAACATTAATCATTTTGCAACGCTACTACGCTGTCTATCAATGATTTTATAAAATTTTTGATCAGCAGAAGTTTATCTTTAATTTATTGTACTAAATGTGATCAGCAATTAATTTGAGATGGAATAATATAATTCATAAATTCGTAAATTTCAACGTAGGTTGCATATAGCAAACCCAAAGGTCACTTAGGACAGAAGTCCAAATTATACAGTCACGTACCTTGATTGCGGGACTGGACAGAGTATTCATTGCGATTGTCGTAGTTGTACTGTCCCGGGCGCGTGTATTCGTACTTATTGCCTTCATTGTTGCCCGATCCGCAGACTTCACGGCAGACCCGTGCGCACTCGGACTTATTGCCTTCATTGCTGCCCGGTCCGCAGACTTCGCGGCAGACTCGCGCGCACTGATCCCGAGAGCATTGGTCCTGATAGTTACGTGACTGGTAGTTCTGGTTGTATTGCTGTGGATAGCTGTTCTGGTTGAAACTTGCTGTAATGGAAAAGCATAAATTAAACGTAACCTTATCATAGTAGTTAATAAAGTAGTTATAATCTTCCATTAGGGTCTATGGACTCCCATTGTAAAACTGTGGTAAAATGTTACAAACATGCATGTATAACGTACTCTCATTGCGGTTTCCGAACAGCACATTGTCACGATCGTACATGCCCGGATCGTTTTTGTAGGTCTTGGTTTGTTGCCAGTAGTTCACACGCTGGGTACTGAAGTCATCGCGATTACGATCGCGATCGCCATTGTTACGGTCGCGGTCCTGGTCACGGCTGACGAAAGTGCGATCCTGGTCACGGTTACCATAACGGTCGCTCTGGCTGCGCTGAAAACAAACAGACAAGTGAGTACGATTTGTTCATTAGCGAAAACATAATGCCTGATGTTGCATATGAATTATGTAACGTTACTAAAAAGGTTTAAAAATCTACAGCTCATATTGCACTGCGAGGTAAAAAAACAGCAGCGCAGTAGAATGGAATAAGTACTTACGTAGACTTGTCTCATGTAGCTATCGTCATTGTTGTCGCTCTTAATGGCGCTGGCGCTGTACTGCTGGTTGCGGTTGCTGGCATTCCAGTTGCTGTCGCGATTGCTGTCATAGTCACGGCTGCTGTATTCCTTGCGGTACTGATAATTATTGTCCTGGTTACAAAGATATAGAAACGTGAATAATACAACTTGTGCTTAAAAAAACCAATAATATTCAATAGATCACAATTAATATAAATTTGAATTAATTAGATTAGTTCGTTAACAGTCTAAGCAGCAACACTTTAGGAAACTTACAAACTGATAGTTAATTAAAATTAAAACAAATTTAACAAAAATTAATATAGTATACATACATCATTGCGGTTGTTGCTGCTAAACTGCTCCTTGCGATACTGGTTGCCGTCGCGGTCGGATTCGCGTTGAGCTTGGTAGTTGTACGACATTTTTGCTAGTATATACGAATTCACGTAAAAGATAAAAAAAGAATTTTAGAAACTGTGTGAAAAGTTGTGTAAAGTTTGATTCGATATTCTGCCGCGAAAAGCATAGCTTTATATATAAAAGCCGGGGCCAATCGCACGGATGCCGGTAATTGCCCAGACCAAATTTTCCAGTTTTCGATGATCGGACGATAAGGCTAAAGAATCACGGTAGATGTAAACAAAGTTGAACGGCAATACCCCATCACCTTGACTTTGCAGTTTCCACATGCTGGTAAGAAAGTATACTTCGGGAAAAAACGTGAGATTTAATGACAGAGCGTTTTTTGTATGAAAGCTTAAATTGTAGTAAAAAAGTAAATGAAATAAAAAAGAAAGAAAGAAAAAAGATTTTTTATGATATGGGAGATTTGAGTGGGTGGGTGCTTTGTTTGGATTGGTGATGTTCATGCTTCAGCATACAGCAGCTCATCCACAAACACACGTTTCTCATGCTCCACATTCTCATCTCGCATGTATTTAGCCTCCAAAAACTGTAAAAGAGTTAACATCGTTCAAAACTAATTCTGTCACAAATAAATCAACAAACATGCCATACAAATGCAGCAAAAATTAAATTCTTTCCAAAAAAATAACCGTTACCAACTGCACTGTCAGCCGCTGCCAGCTGCACTAGCAGCTGCATCCACCAAAGCACCGCCTACCGCACCATCTCACATACAGCTAGTCTCTAACTAAACCGCAGTGAATGAGTAAACCGACGTAAACCCACTATAACGAATCCACGCTTCAGTGCACTTTGCGCGCATTATGACCGTCCACGCTTCGATGCGCGCAAGTGCATCGAAGCATGGACCGTGTGTATGGACTTTTTGCTCCGCAGCTGCATCCACCAAAGCACCGCCTACCAAACCATCTCACGTACAGCTACTTCATAGAACCCACAATATTTATAACACACACAACTCTATCCAAACACCTTACAGTTTCTAACTGATATCCGCTATTAAATATCTGC
>JAQGAU010002262.1:0-16086 GCA_034698045.1 Paramacrobiotus richtersi
GTGAGTATACGCGCGCCGAGTGGTTCTGGAGTTATGGTGCAAAGAAAAAAGTAACAAAATTTGAGCGCCACCCGTTACTTTATCATTTTTGTGCGCATTTATTGATATACCGTCCAGACAAATCGGACGGAAATGAGGATTTTGAGGGCGGCATCTCTGCTTATACAGTACGTTTTGGCCATATTACGCGACAGTCGGTCATTGAAAGCTCTCACAGTGAGAATCGAACCCACGACCACTATCTCGAAGCCAGGCGTATTACCTCCAGACTAAGTGAGCACAGCTGTTGATTTGGGCTAATAATATCATCTTACGGTTACCCGAGGAAGGTAGTGTACATAGCTGTTGTTAAAACTACGTAGGCGTGGCAGTATGCAGTACGCCATCATGGTATGTTGCCGATCGACGTAGGTAAAGTATGCATGGTGGACGCGGCTGCAATTGACCGCTGCAGGTCAGTGAACCGCACGGTTGACCTTTAGCCGTCCCGGAAAATTTTTAGCGGTGTTAAACAAGTATGCTGCCCCGTAAACATTCTAGACAGTCTAAAACAGAGATCGAAACTGATTAACTGAAACTCACGCAAATAGTTAATTACGCGCACAATGGACACCCACAACAATCTGCAATTATACATATCAGTCTGCTTCCGCCCAAGGGCGATATTCACGCAAATTAGCGCTTGGCGAAAAAAAACAGCCAACTGTAGAACGAAAAGATAGTGTTGTGTCGCGTCGTAGAAGCCCGCGATGCGGGTGATTGCAGGGTTGCCTACAAGATACAGCTGGTGGCCATATTAACGTGGGAGACATAGCCTCCCACCTCACTAGTGGGCTGTCCGTCGAACCAGCCGAGAGTGACGTCTCGGTACAGCAGGGTCTCGACGGTCAGCGTGCAAGTCTTGTCTTTGAGTATGGTGCGCACGAAGGTGGTGGTGTAACAGGGCTCATAGCTGCTGGCCGTTGTGGAACCGCTGCAGCAGTCGGGGATCAGCTTGCTCGGTAGCAGGATCCACGAACACGTTCCCGTTTCTGACGTGACCGGTGAAACCGTATTCCCACCTTTATATATGCCGGTGAAGGAGTAGGTGGTGGGCAGCTGACAGATGGACACCAGACGAGAGACGGTCGTCGTTATGCTGACAGTCACGCAGGACGGTGTAGCGCACGCGGGAGTGCTGGTGGCCGGTGTGGGCCTGATGTAGGCGCTCTTAGCCGGGTAGTGCTGTCCCATCCAGTTGCCCCCTCCGTACTTGTACGCTTCGCTGTGCCCGTCCCTGTCGTCGTCCTCGTCGTCCCGTCGGTAGTCGGGTGCTTTCTGCAGGGTGCGCGGGAGGTACCGGTCAGTATCCGCATAGCGCTCGTTGTTTTCGCTTCCAGCTTGATACGAGTGCATGTTTGGACTGTAGTTCTTGCCGGATCGCAGATACCCATCCTCTGGGTAGTCGTCATCGTACCGGCCCAGACGATTGGCCGAGATGCCACTTATCACCTACATTTCCAACGCAGTAATCAGGCAAGAATACATATGCTTTGTAGCAGCAGTTTCCCAGGTTCCACACATCTCATGTTTTATCTGTACTATACTGTAGTACAGTATATGAAAGTTGTCTATGCGGAATATATACGGAATATATAAGTGATACGTACGTATGTAGCAGTGCATTTATCTGTACATATTGCATATGTATGCTGATGTCTTAAATTTCGTGGTGTATACATTTTGACTTATCTTGAATAGGACAAGGAAAACACAGGCATCAATGTTCTGGATGGACATACCGTTATTATGCAGAACAATGTCCTTGGCGTCATTATAACAGAAAAACCCTTAGCTTGATGCGGCTATGACTTGGTTAATAAAATGGTCAATCAAAACGGTACTATTTGCAGAGTATTCTCTTAAACCTTCCGCGCAGAATGATAAAATAAACAAAGTCACAAACTCCGTAATGATACCGCCGGATCGTTTAAGGAACGCAGCAGATGGCACTTACGTAATTTGTGCGTTCCGCGCCGCAACCCATTGTTCTTCGTTAACGCAGTCTCTCATCGAACCGGTCTTGTACCAAAAAACGGCACCAGATTTGTCGTTCGTTATTACATGTACCAAATACCACTACGTAAACATTTAAAAAATTCGCTACACAAATTACTATAGAATGCGTCAATTTTACTATTTAAATGTATCATGACATTGTTATGTACGCAATTTAATTGACTCCCTTAATGCAAAGATTCGCATGCGTAAACATTAACGTACAAATACCAAGGAAATACACTTCCCACAAAATCACAGCCCACACAAGTCCACAGTCCACGAAAGGATACCTGTTTAAATCCGTTGTTTTCACTTTAGTTCGGTTTATTACTCTATTGTACTAATTGTATCAAGTGCATCCGATTTTATATGTAATTTACAATTATAAAGCATGTTCTGTAACCCTGTACGATTTCCTCCTGTTGACCTTTGGCCTGGCAATAGTCAGACGAAATACGATGCCCAGTAAACTTTATCGGTAAATCGAACAGAAACTTTCTCGGTCAGGCAAACAAACCGCCCGCGCACAGAATGAGCCTTTCAGGAGTGTTTAGTTGTGCAATATCGTGATGCACTGCTGGTTATACAGTGCCAGGGGCGCTAATATACGAACAAGTTAATCGATGATGGAACAACAGGTGGTGACAAAAGAAACGCGGGGATGCCGCCGATTACCGAGCGTTTTAATTTTGTCGTTGTCCCGTTGGTAATCAGGGGTTTCCTGCAGGTTGCGGGTTTCCTACCGGTCGGTGGCCGCAGAACGCCGGTTGTAGCCCTAGCCATGGCTTGGTAGGACAGCGTGTTCGGATCCTGTATCTCTTCCCATGCAGAGAAGGCACAGATATATTTCCCCGGTCGTCGTCATCGTGACCGCCAAGAAGGTTAGCAGGGTTGCCGATCATCAGCTGATTAGCAAGCATGAGTGCGTCCGGGTTACGTAATTCCATGACCTCTGTACAGCAGGTTGATCTGTAACCGAACCTGGCTACCGTTTAACGAGCTATACTACCCAGTAATTTTGTTAGACAGAGATCGAAAAACAGACACACTCTGTGTATAGTGTATACCTCGACTAACTGAACACCGATGAACCTTCAGTTACACTTCAAAGACGAACGATCGTGAGATTGTGTACCTTTAATGGTTCTGCACAGACATCGAGCACAAAAACCTGAGCAAAAATGTAAGTCCCACCCTCGCCACAGCATATTTTCACATTTTTACTAGCATATTATCATTTCAGCTAATTTCATATCGTTTTTTTCCGTGCATTTCCGGCGAACAGCATTTTTTGAGTCCTGCCAATAGTCCCGATAGTCCCAATAGTGCCAATAGTTCCGATAGTACCGATAGTATGGATAGCGCGTATATCAAAGCCGATAGTACCGATAGTATGCATAGTATCCAAAGTACGCACAACATCAACAGTGCCGATTTGTGCGCCAGTAAAGCCATCGGTGGCATGCAGCTGGCATATGGATACCGGGCAGAAAATGGTCGTCAACGTGGTCACCGTTACACAGGAGGATGTTTTGAATGGCCCATTGGCACTGTTGCTGACTGGTGTAGGTCGGATGTGGGAGTGGACATTCTGGACCGGGTAGCGCTGTCCCACCCAGTTGCCCCCTCCATACGTGTATGCTCCGGTTCGACCGTAGTTGTCGTTGTCGCTACGTTGGTAGTGTGGGGCGGTGTGTAGGTTGCGCGGGATATACCGGTAGATATCGGCGTACCGCTCGTTGTAGCTGATTCCAGCTCGATAGAAATGCAGGCTGGGGCTGAACTTTTTCCCCGACCGCAGATACTCATTCTCCGGGTGGTTATCGTAGTGGCCGAGATGATAGGCCGAGATGCCGCTCATCAGCTATATATACAAAAAAACAATCAGCCAAAATATGCAGTGTCTATACTCGGTGCTGTATTACAAACATCTTATACAACATCACACTCCCTCTTAAACTAAATCGGATAAATGGTGCATCACGTGCATGCAGCGGTACAGTATAGATACCTGTATATGTTTATATACTGCCTACACGTATATAGTGCCTATACTTATGTACTTACACTATATATTCCCTATATATATATATATATATATAGATATACGATTTTGACCACTGTTCCTTCGCCTGCTAACTGAGACAAATATTTCATTTCTGAAAGTTTTATTGTGTCAACCACGTTTTTGGGCCATTGCCGAATAAATGTGTAGACAGCGGTACATGAATATCGGTTATGTCTGCCTGCCATCCGTACATACAATGGTAGCTTTAGTGGTATGCGCTGTTAGCAGAAATTTACATACCGTCATTATCCAGAAACCGGTCCATGGCATCGTTCTAACAGAAAATAGTTATTATACTCTTGTTACTGATAAATATTGGTGTCTGGTGCTCTATTATGCGACTAGCAATAACGCGATAAGACTGGGCGTTATTATTGTTCAGCAGTACGAATTGGACAAAAGACTGATGGTCAATCCAAATCTGACTGCTCGCAGGATGATCCCGGGTACTCTGGTGATGAAATATTCCAAGTAACGACTGAATACTGTTCGTTCGCAATACTGTCCATCCCTGCCACAGCCATTTGCCCATTGTTCTCGCTTAACGCAAAATCCCATCGGACAGGTGGTCGCCACAAAAAAAGCGACATCAGATTTGCCTATCACGCACTGCTACAGCAAATTAAATTTTGTGCATAGTTCCTCATCCGCACAGCGTGGAAGTTGACAACTGGTACAAGTGACGGGAATTCGATACCAGTCGCTGGCAGCATCTTGCCGTTTGGTGGCATCCTTTCCCACAGATAAAACGTCTGCATTCATCGTTAAAGTCAATCTTCAAGTGAACTGTGTCCTTTAGTTGGACGTGAACATATGTTGCAGTTTCTAGGGCGACGTTAGTGAACTCCATTTCCGATCGACTGCATGATAGCTGAGCTGTTACACAGCGATGTACTTAAGTTGGCCGCGTGAACGGAAGGCATCCACGATACAACTCACAAGACGTATGTATCCGCACTACTGACCTAACACAGAAATGCAAGGTTTACATAATATCACTATTGCGACCATCCTGTCAGCTGCACTCGGTCTTTCAGCAGCAAGCAGTCCAACTCCGGCAAAATTCAAATATTTTCTAACTGCATGCGCAATGATCAGAAATGAATTACACATTCTCCTGGAATGGATCGAGTTCCATCGCATCCAAGGCGTCGAACATTTCATCTTCTACGACGATGAAAGCGTCGACGACGTTTATCTCCTACCCCGCGTATACTCTAATCTCGGATATCCGGATTTGCTGGAAATCTTTCCGGTTAGATTTCTTCAGCACAACAAACCATGGAATACTGACTATACCGACTATGCAAGGCGGCAGTCATTGGGGCTGAATCATTGCAATTCCCGCATGACCGGTGTTTCGCAATGGCTGCTGATCAGTGATGTGGATGAGTTCATGTTCTCTCCAAAATTCGGCACAATAGCGGGATATCTCCACAACATCACAAACACGACAACAAGACAAATTTATGTTCCCGCAGTGCGCTTTGGTTCTTCCGGTGTGGCGAAGGAAAACCGGGTTCGATTATCGCTGGATCCGTATTCGAATCGCATAACGGTTATAAATGAAATGTTCAATGACCACGTATTAATCACATCCCGGAATCCTAAACGCGCACCGCATCCCCAACTGGAAGACGATTATGAAAGTCGGTACAATAGGTCCTGTCCGCCTACCACCCACTCCGATTTTGAGGAATGTGCTCACTCGCTGGGAAAGTCCATCTGGAGACCGGAAATGTGCTTGGAGGCATTTACGCACTGGTGTTTGGTATACCTAGTCGCAGTGGCCGACAATGTGCAGAAACCGTCCGTTGAGGAACTCCGGCTCAACCACTATGCATTTCGTTCCAAACAGCATGTTGACTCGTTGCCCAATCAAAAAATGCGCGACGGCAAGAAGAAAATTTTCGATGCGGTCGATGAAGTGTGGTTCTCCAGCGTTGAAGATCATGCTATCAACCGGTACAAACAGGATTTGATATCGAGACTGCAGACTTTTCCATTGAACACCGTGGACCACAGCGGATTCGTGGACAGATTAGACAGAGGTACTTCGTCAGTGTCGTGAGCATTTCTTGGTTGAAAAAATTTAGCATCCCGTTAACATTTTCATGTCTTTGTCGACCGCACCGAAGCAGAATTCATGTGTTCTTAGCCAGAATGAGCGCTCGGCGTTTAAGCATGGAAATTATGCGCGGTAATGCTAGTTTGATTTTGGCTACTGTTACTTCGCGTGCTAATTGGGACAAATTTTTTATTTGATTTTTGGAATTTGTATCGTGTCAACATTGTTTATGGGCGACTGCCAAATAAACTCGTTCTGTAGTTGCACTTGCACATATTATGCAATGTAGGATATAGAGGAAACAATGCAATTATTCTCTTAATTACAAGCGAGCGGCTTTGGTTATGCCTTATGCGTAACTTGTTAATGCGACGGCAGACGTTCTGTAGCTGTGATCACAACTACAGCTAGATAGCTGTGTAGCTGTGATTAAAAGAAATTAGTACGCATCACTGAATGGACTCTTAACACATACCTAAAGCCTTTGCTTTCTGCAAAAAATGCTAATATGCTGAAAGAAAAATGAAGAAGCTCTGGGCCTATCTAAAACTGTGTCTGTGCGGCGTCTGCATAGAGTCATAGACTTTGGTAATAAACCTGTGATATATGTTTACGTGTATTGCCTTGCTTGACGATTGTTTGTCTTGACCTGGCAACAGCCAGATGATGATGTTCCTATGTTACGACTGCAATGATGTTCAGTCTGCTATCGCGCAGCTCCCGAGCTGCATAATAAAGATGCGCTCGGATACACGACATCGTAGGCGCCATAAATTATGACGTCTACAAGGGCAAAATGAATCACAAACGGTCTGTGTATGTGCTGACCAGTGCAGTTGCAGCAACAAGTGCAATGCATTTTCTGCAATCAGCGTAAAAAGCCAGAATATATTCGCAGTTCATTTTTACTGAATTCACAACGCTTTTCCGCTACATATACAGTAAACAACGTGCCCCCACACTCGCCGACCCGACCACGAGAAAGTACAATTCGGCTGAAAACAAACGAGCACCGACGCGGTAACGTATTTGTACCGAATGCTTAACAACGCGATGCTAGATAAAATAGCTTAGAGCTAAATACATTTCCAGCAAAAAATCAATTCACTTCAGCTTTATTTGCTTACGGAAAGGAAAGCCCACTGTTTTTATCAATTTTTTGTCGTGAGTTGGAAAATCTTTTTGTGGGTACTGTACTCTGTGAGTTACTGTACGTATTATGGCGTGTTTTCGTGTTGATAATGAGCCGTCGCATTGTTTGTTACTGGAGCGTGCTGCACGGTTGCATTAGACCTTAAACAATTCAATCATCATATTCATATATTTTTTACTGGTACTATAAGTTTTATTCCTTCCACAGCACTAGAAGCGTTTGCGCACAAGACATCTACATGCATTATGTATTAAAACAACCAATCTCGTCTCTTTCGTTATTTATATATTTTTTAATGTCATGATAATGTTGCAGTGACAAAAGCGATGTGACCAATCGCAGCGCAGTTCACAGACTCGGACTATTTTTTCTGTATACAAAGTGAACCTTCAAAATTTCTGCATGCAAAGCGTGCTTGGCCGATTACAAGGCACATGCAGCGGCTGGTTTTGGCACTGGGGACACAGTGAAATACGACAGCCGACAGGTAGTTATTGCCGTGTATGTATTGATTCATATAACGGTAGTAGTGGTAAGAATTCAATGGAGATTCGTAACCCATAGTACGCTGCACACTCACAATCATATGAACGGGTTCTTCGTTTGCATATTATGGTGCAAGCGGTCGTGCTTAATATATTTTTTTTACATGACACAGATTTTATTAAGGGTAACACGAGTAGTGTATGTGTCAACAATCGATAAGCAGCATAAGCTCAATATCCCTATACAGGTCGGTAGTAGAACAGTTGACCTTTGGCCGGCCCTGGCTAATGTCAGTTGAAAGATGCTCAGCAGTAAAGTGCACAAAACCGATAGAGATCGAACAACAGTATCCCGTTCAGACAAAAAATTAACCCACGCACGGAATGGGCACTGAGCACAGACAGAAATGTAAAATTGTACAGCGTCGTAATACTGTATACTGACTAGGATGAAATATGTGTCCAAATTGGCAATTGGCGATGAAGTGTGAACCAGGCACGGGAAAGAAAGGACGTGTCGCGCCGGAGGAGCAAGACATGCGGTGTACTACACGGTCACTATAAGCGGCAGGTCGTGGCCATGGTGACGATGGAGCCTGACTTGCCGGTCGTACTCGTGGGCTGTCCGTCGAACCAGCCGAGGGTGGCGTCTTTGTACAGGAAGGTCTCCAGGCTCATCGTACACGTCTTGCCCTTGAGTATGGTGCGGACAAAGGTGGTGGTGTAGCAGGGCTCGTAACTGCTGGCCGTTGAGGGCCCGCTGCAACAGTCAGCGGTCAGCTTGCTCGGCAGTCCTATGAACGTACATGTCCCCGTTTCCGAGGAGTACAGCAAAACCGTGTCGATGTTCATGGCAGCAGATGAAACTATTTGAGTCACCATTCTTTTCAGTCTAACGTCCGGTGTAACTGCTGTACCGGTCAAGGCGTAGGTGGTGGGCAGCTGGCAGATGGCCACGAGGCGGGAAATGGTCGTCGAGGTGGTCACCGTCACGCAGGAGGGCGTTGTGCAGACGGGAGCGGTGGTGCTGGTGGCAGGTGTGGGCTTGATGTAGGTGCTCTTAGCCGGGTAATGCTGTCCCATCAAACTGCCCCTTCCGTACATATACGCTCTGCTCCGGCCGTCCCTGTCGTCGTCGTCATACAGTCGGTGGTCGGGAGCTTTCTGCAGGTTGCGGGCAATGTACCGGTCACTATCGTCGCGGCGCACGTTGTGGGCGTATCCAGCTTGGTAGGAATGCATGTCAGGACTGTACCTTTTGCCCGATCGCAGGTAGCCGTTGTCCAGGTAGCCGTCATCGTGCGGGCCCAGACGATTAGCTGAGGTGCCGCTCAGTAGCCACGTATTATGCAACATAACAATCTGCATCGAAAACATGTACTGTGTACCTGTTGGTGATGTGCACACAGTATGCTTGTTATTTTGATTAAAGACTTTAAGTCTGTGTTTATCTATACTTCAGGCAATATATTTGTTCGATTTTTCTGAATTCATACATTTCTTCGGGCCACTGCATGTTTTGGACTTCGTCTAACTTTTTCGCCTAATGCTTATCAGCACAGTTTTGTTTTCCTTAAGAATGAGTGACCGCTACAAGGATTTAAAGATATCTGTTAAATAAGATGATTTTTTTTTAAAAACAAAATTTGCTTAAAATTAATTGCTGGCTTCAAAATTAATATTGGCGGCCTTTATACTGCATTGAACGTAATTCAGGCTCCAGTTATACAACAATTCGTACTCAAATAAGTATAATAGTACGAATATACGAACAATATGCTAACATGAATAAACGAATCTCTATGAAAACGTAGATGTCTGAAAAGGCGAGAATTCAAAATATGAATCGTTGAGCAACAGCGCACTCACGCTCGTTACCTCGTACAGCTATGAATGTAAGTACTTACATGTACACATATAAATACATGCACAAAGCATGTACTACAGGGAACAGAGAAATGCAAGCATCGATATTTTGTCGGTAAATGTTATTGCCAGAAATCGACATACCGTTATTGTCCAGCAAAAGGCCCACGGAAATGACGGAATCATTATGTTAGCAAGAAATACTTTGTAATAGATAAATGCCGTTATGATTGATGGATATGTATGTCGTGGTACAGCGGCAACAACATGATCTGGTGATGCTAATCATTGTCAATAATATAAAACGCTAACGAACTAGATTATGGTCAATCCAATTCCAGTTTCGGTTACCGCGCTCATAAAATTAATGGTTTCCTGAATCCTTTCGTGCAGAATGATCGGCAAAACAATAAGCGCAACAGCAGTGTGGTACCAAATGTTCACCGGACCGGTTACAGAATGTGCACTGTGCAGCGGATTTCCTCGCGTTGATTGTCCGTTCCGCCATGCACAACAGCTGATTGTTCTCTTTTAACGCACTCTCCAATCGAACCAGTCACCGGCAGAAAAAAAACACATGGCGATACCTTCATATATCTACATATTTCGACGACTACTTGTTTTTTTTGCTTCAGTGTTTCAGCATGGAGAATATGACGTCAATTTCATTTTCGCGACTGTCCCTTCGCGTGCTAAGACTGGGGCAAATTTCTTATTCAGTTTTTGGAGTTTTTAATGTCAACATCGTTTCCGAGCTCTTGTCAAATAATAACTATAATAGTAAAGGTCTGAATAACACAAGGATGAATTTTGCACCATTAATCTTAAGTCCAAAAATGCCGGTTTTACGTATCGTTATGGCGATCGCACTATCCGTTGCACTCGCTTCCGGTCGCTCAGCAGCGAGCTGCACAACTTCGACAAAATAATATTATAAACATTTTCTAACGGCCTGCGCAATGATCAGAACCGAATTACACATTCTCCTCGATGTGAGTTCCCCATGCAATGCGTCGAACAATAAACATCTTCTTTGACGATGAAAGCATCGACAACTCGTTTACCCGCATGTACTTCCGATCTCGGCTATTCCGATTTGGTGAAAACCATTGCGGTAAGATTTCTTCGATACAAACAACGTTAACCGCGGAATAAGGAGTATATCAGCCAAGCAAGAAGAAAGCGGTTGAAGTTGAATCATTGCAATTCCCGACTGACGGGTGTTTCGCAAAGGGCTGCTGGTCAGTGATATGGACGAAATCGTGTTTTCTCTAAAGTTCGGCATAATAACTGGATATCTCCACAACAGCACAAATATTTGTACATACGCAAGTAGTTTTGTTTCCCTGATACCAATTGCAATGCATGAAAACGCGCCTAGAACGCTATATCGTCAGCATCGCGACTCGCGGGGAGATCAGGGTCGAAGGACTTTGCCATACCGTCACATATGCCAATTAGTTACCTGTGGTAAACAGTTCAACAGACAGCTCGGTTCCGCCAGTTTTAGGGTTATAGTCCACTAGAGTCCGCTTCTGGACAACAGATGAATAATTCTTCATCTGTTCTTATTGGCTAACCCGGATGCCGTACTAATAAATAAACCAACACACAACAGTCCACTCTAAATAAAAAAACTTACTCCATGCAGTCAGCATGACAGGGAACAGTACTCCAGTTGATTAACTGGACATTAGCCACCCATGATTTCTAAACCTAAAAGCTGGGACAAAAAAGAACGCAGTCAATTGTTCGCTTCCTCTGATTTGTGATCGGATGTTCACCTTTCTTCCTGCAGTCATAAACAGCATGCTAAGTAGAACACAAAAGGTGCTGTCAAAAAAGTGCTTTATTAAATTATTATTCAAACACTGGTACAACGGGGATAATGAAAGGTCAGCAGGTTCCGTGCATCTGACTGGTTATGATATGGAACTACGAAATCCTCCAAACAGGGACGACATGCCGGTACTTAATCTGCCCATGAATCCTCGGCTCCCCGATATTAACGGAAACATCTGCAATCTCGTTATCAAATCCTTTTTGTGCCGGTTGATCGCATGATCTTCAACGCTGGAGAACCACGACCCATCGACCGCATCGAAAACCTTCTTCTTCCAGTCGCGCATCTTCTGATTGTGCAATGAGTCAACATGCTCCTTGGAACGAAATGCATAGTGGTTGAATCGAATTTCCTCGACGGACGGTTTCTGAGCATCGCCGCCCAGAGGATCCTGACACCAGTGCGTATATGCCTTCCCGCACATATCCGGTCTCCAGATGGACTTTCCAAACCAGTGATTACATATTCCTAATTCTGAGTACGTGGCAGATGAACAGGACTTGTTATACCGCATTTCGTAATCCTCGTCCAGTTGTGGATGCGGCGCGCGTCTGGGATTCCGGGATGTGATCAATAAATCGTCATTGTGCATTTCATTCAGAACCTTTATGCGATCCGTATATGGATCCAGTGGCAATCGAACCCGGTTTTCTTTCGCCACACCGGAAGTACCGAAGCGAAGTGCCGAAATATAAATTTCCCTTGTTGTCTCGTTTGTGCTGTTTAGGAGGTATCCAGCTATTGTGCCGAACTTCGGAGAAAACATGAATTCATCCACGTCACTGACCAGCAGCCACTGCGAAACACCGGCCATGCGGGAATTGCAATGATTCATTCCCAAGCGCTGCCGCCTTGCGTGTTCGATATAAGAAGCATTCCGCGGCGGATTGTATCGAAGATATCTGCCCGGAAAGATGTCCACCAAATCTGGATAGCCAAGATCGGAGTATAGGCGGGGAAGAAGATGCACGTCATCGATGCTTTCATCGTCGTAGAAGACGAAATGCTCGACGCCTTGGATGCGGTGGAACTCAATCCATTCCAGGAGAATGTGTAATTCATTCCTGATTATTGCGCATGCGGTTAGAAAGTATTTAAATTCTGTTGGAGTTGTCTTGCTCGCTGCTGAATGACCGGATGCAGCGGATAAGGTGATCGCAATAAAGATAATATCATGTAATAAAAGCTGCATTTTTGTACTTTCGATCAAGGGCGCGAGAGTCAAAATAACCGTACGCATGAGTGGCAATTCCCTAGTTAACTGTCGTTGGTTTATTATTGCTCAGTCGTTATGTTATGCATGTACTTGTTTACCGGTAGCTCCAGAGCTGAAGATTATAGTCACGTCCAGAAAAAGTAGTACACATGCAGACAGCCACCAGCAAGACAAGCCGAGGATTAAAGGTCGCGCCGTTTCTGTGCATTTTTTTCCTTGTCGTCCATTGCAACCGGTTAACAGGATCCATCAGGTCAACGCTTGCCCAGATACACAAGCATACTTTTCAGTCTCCCTTAGGAACACCTCAGAACCGTGGCACTACATAGTGACGCTTGGCACTGATCCCCGATCCCTGATTTGTAAAAAGAAGCGACAGCTGCTGTTTTAGGATCCAAAATAACAACTCATTCCTGGCCGGTACGAACGAACTCATATAAAACCAAGTACGTACCAGTACTAAACCGCGGCTTTTAGCACTTCATCGTAAACCGCGCCTAACGATGCCTTCGCAGCCCGTTCATTAGATACTCGAATCATGACGTTATTTCTTTTCTCGTACAAATTGACACAAGTTTTATTCGGATGCAGTTTCTGTTTCACCACAACCGCACATAACAACGCCACCGTCGACTACAAAGGTCACCGGAAACCACAACCCCTGTGGACCATAACCACGTGCATGGCCGCCTCGTCTTAGATACACGCATAAAAGCGTGGCTAAAGCACTGTATGAGCGCTATCGTCGGCATCGCGACTCGCTGGGAAGATTCAAGATCATGATCAAGGTCAAAGGACTTTGAAGTGCCATTACAGTACAATGTGCCCGTGTGCTGTTCGTGCGCTAATTTCCTTGGATAAATAGTTCAACGGACATCCGTAAACCGCAACTGAAGGGTCATAGTGCACCGGAGCTCGCGAAAACCCATTAATGAATAACCTTGATCACAATCCAGGTGGCTGCAGGCTATGCTAGAACTCAGGCTTTTCCGGTACAGTTTTATGGTATAGGCCAAATTATTTCATTGAGATCGTACCATTCGATCTCGTATGTTCAAAACGCACGAACAAAAGCTTAATTGCGAAGACTTCTTTTTTTAATCGAGCACAATAAAATTTAATGTTTGACTTAAAGTACTGTCCAAGTGCCATCATTATGAACAAACGTTCCCATTATACACAAAGCATTTCCTATCTGCAATTCAGTACTAACAACTGTCAGTTAACTGTCAGTTAACTGTCAGTTAAACATGGGACTAATATGAATTCATTCCCTGATATGTACGAGTAGGAGTACAGAAATATTCTCCAAACATTAAAGATGCCGTAACTTGTAAGAGAAAAACAGCACATAAAGTACTGTAAAAAACGCGGTTATCCAAATCATTCGAGCATTCCCACAAGGAAAGTAATGCAAAGTTAGCCGCACGCAGGTATGCCGCGCCTGAATGGTTATAATTCTTATACCTATATGTCAACTGCCAAATATCCCGAACAGTGACGAGATACCTTTACTTAATCTATCCAGCAGTCTTCTGCGGTCCACGGTGTTGACGGAAAACATCTGCAGTCTCGCTAGCAAATCCTGTTTGTACCGATGGATCGCCCCGTCTTCCACGCTGGAAAACCACACCCCATCCACCGCATTGAATATCTTCTTTTTAAAATCATGCATCTTCTGATTCGGCAGGGCATCGATATGCTCCTCGGAGCGAAATGCGTAGTGGTTGAAGCGAAGGTCCTCCATGGACGGTTTCTTAACATGCCCGCGTTGAGCTTGCGCACACCAGTGCGTATATGCCTTACCGCACAGCTCCGGTCTCCAGATCGACTTTCCAAGCGAGTGATCACATAGATTAGATTTTGCGCTTGTGCCTGGCGCACAGGACCTGTTGTACCGAATTGCGTAATCTTCATCCAGCTGCCGATGGGGGGCGCGTCTGAGATCCCGGGATGTGATTAATAAATCGCTGTTGAACATGTCATTCATGACCGTTATGCGATCCGCGTATGGATCCAGTGATAAGCTGACGCGGTTTTCCCGTTGCACGCCGGAAGTACCAAAGCGAAGTGCGGAAACATAGACTTCTCTGGTTGTCTCGTTGGTGCTTTTGTGGAGATATCCCGCTACTGTGCCGTATTTGGGAGAGAACATGAACTCGTCCACATCGCTGACCAGCAGCCATTGCGAAACACCGGTCATGCGGGAATTGCAGTGGTTCAATCCCAGTGTCTGGCGCCTGTCGTAGTCGGTATATTTGGTATTCCATGGTTGATTGTGGCGAAGAAATCTGACCGGAAAGATTTCCACCAGATCGGGATAGCCGATGTCAGAGTATAGACGAGGAAGAAGGTAAACGTCGTCGATGCTTTCGTCGTCATAGAAGATGAAATGCTCGACGCCTTGGATGCGGTGGAACTCAATCCATTCCAGGAGAATGTGTATTTCATTCCTGATCATTGCGCAGGCGGTTAAAAAGTATTTTAATTTTACCGGCATTGTAGTGTTCGCTGATGAATGACTCGGTGCAGCGGATATCAAGATCGCAACACTGAGATATAAAACAGCCATTTTATACCTGAGGTTGATGGTGCGAAATGGTACTTGTAATACGAGTTCCATCAGTGTACAATCAACAACCACTGCGGCCTAATACAGCTCCATTATTATGCAATCAGAAATGGACTTCATTAACCTCGTCCAAGTTTAAACTGCAGACAGTCTTGTTCAACGAAAGTAGTTCATTTGCCGATGACCATCATCAGCGCGTAGATCATTATCAGCCATCATCCTAGTAACTCTCAGGCATTTACTTTACAGAAAAATCTGAGAGCTGCTTCATAGATTTTCCGCTGTTAGCGAGTGCAACCCGTTCAGAGGCTTCCGTTCAGGAGAAATAGTTCATGTTGGTTGAAATCCGAATTACTTTCAAGCTTATCGCTGTCGACTCGTACTTCGTTTGCTGAACTATTAAAATGAGGAAAAGATTAAGTTTTTTGTAGAACTTCTGCAATTTTCGCCAGCTTCGCCCATGCTCGTTATTCCACGCGCCAGCTTCGCCGGTCCGCAATCGACAAGTTTTCGCCAGCTCGCCAGGCCCGCTCGTTCCTGGTCGCCGGGCGAATCTTTTAATTCGCCAGTTCGCCCCACCGCCGTTAATGTTTAACGAGATCAAGGTTTTCATTAATTCCATAAGCACAGGAATCAAGCTTTCTGTTTGTTTTTTATGCTACTTTGTCAGCCATCCTCCTTCATTAATCATTACCAAGATCAACTGCTGGTTATACACGAGAAAGCAGCGAATCTGCTGACCAGCTTCCCCCCCCCCCCAGGAACCCCTCGGAAA
>JAQGAU010002263.1:0-16085 GCA_034698045.1 Paramacrobiotus richtersi
CAGACACAAGGACGGACAGACATCGAAACCCATATGAGTTGAGTATAGAGGACCTTCGCTCCGCTTCGGTCGATAATGTAGCTTAACAATCCAGGCTGCCAGGAAGAATCATAAAACTCGTTCTCATTGATAATGCTGATTTTCAGAGTACGAATTTATCACTTTATTACCGCCACTTCTTCCATCACGGATCTCTAATTTGTAATAATATATTATTGCCTTTTTAAATCTGGTCACATGCAACGGTCACGAAACTTCATAGACCATAGTAAAGTAAACACAATCCCAAAAAGAGAGCAATAATTTACAATAAATGAAATTCCAGCTTCAGATTTTTATGGCGAACATTAAATTATTGCGTCTCTGTGCACATGCAAATTTGGATATAATTCATCTTTTTGAACGTGCTGCGCACTGTTTAGTTCATAAATGCATTATATCTGTAGCATAAAAGCCACTGGGCGCATATTTCATTAAAATAGTGTGGATGCATCAGCTGTCTAATGGTGTCCAAGGATCCGTTTGCTTTTTCTGCACGCACGTGTCTGACTTCGTGTAATCGCTTTTTTTCAAAGGTTGCAAATGAGCAAGGTCCACGATGCCCCTAAGCAAAGCAAACACTTCCGCAAGTCTGTACGTCAAAAATGCATAATGCATAATGCGACTCAAAATGCATAATTCCATATACTGTACAGTATCAGAATTCTAATATGTGCTTCTACCTATATAGCTACCTATATAGTGCCATGTATAAACATCATTGTAAGCAGGTAAAAACACAAAAGCTAAACAAAAGGCATTTCGCTAATGAAATAACAGTCTTCGATAGTCTTTTTACATTACGTTGATAACAGCGTATATCACTGCTTTTCTTGTAGAACAACTGAAGAAATTGATCATTTGATGGACCGTGGCATTGAATCTGTTATGAAAAAAACCGCTGTAATATCGGAAAGACTTGCCGTAATATATGAATGGTGAAACATTCAAACAAAAAACATACGTAATAAAAGATAGATACCGTTAAGTCGCCTACTCCTGGAAAAGCCGAAACAAATGGTGGCGATATTGTTACTGTCACAGCTGCAAAGCTAATAAAAACGGCTGGACAATGTCACAATCGAAACTCTATGATTAAACTGCAACTCTTCTTTACGTGAATTAAAAAAATCTCACTTCGTACATACTTGAATTCTTCGTAGGTTGCCGCTTTCTGTGCCGTCGCGCGGAATTTAGCCTCATTCCGCAACCGGTAGTCGTTTTCCTGTCGCAGTGCTTCTTCCATTTCCTTTTCAAGCAATTTGGTATCAACCCAAAATTCCGAATTAGTAATGCGCGTATCCGTCATAATATTGACAATCTAAACCACAAAGCAGAATGCTCATGAAATTTTTTTAAATGCGTCCAGATCAAATTAACAACAAGATGGGGAAGTTCCCGATGGGTCAACCTTCGACAATAACAATTATCATTCAATAATTCATCATAATATTAAGTATTATTAACAATGTACAACGAAAGATTATTTTACAGAAATCGTGAAAAGCAGTTCGATCGGCTCGGGTCATAGACTCATAGCTTGTAGCTGCCACGCTTTTGCCGACAATCGCGGAAGTCAGCGAAGTCATATGCATTGGAAAAGCAATGCATGTTTAGTTTCTTGAATTCGTGTAACCAGTCACACGTCTGAAGGAAACACAAAAACCGATGGAACAAAACAGGTTTCCGTTTAAACGACTACAGTCAGTCGTATTGAAAGCCACAAAGTTATGCAGATTCGCAAAATGTGTACATGTACTTCATTTTAGGAACATTAATTTTTTCGGGCCAGATACGTACATGAACGGGAAAGAAACAAGTCCAGCGGGGGGCTCACGGGCAGTAAAAGACGTCATGGAATGTATATATCAGGCTTATCAGCTGGCTGCACCCGCAAGCTTTCGTATTTGTTTCTATAGCAACCGTTATTGTGCATCGATTTTTTTTTGTTTTTTTGATTGACAATGGGCATTAGAAGAAATTAATGCAAAATCATAAGTTTAATGACTTTAATCTGCATATACGTAGCTGATTGTATGCCAGTTATCTGTGCTTGCCCTGGATTTCTTAATTTTTTATTACGGCTTTAAATATTGATTTTATGCTGAAAATAACTTTTGCCAGCAAGATACAACCCATCCTCAGTATGTTCCGACATTATTAATTTTGTTTATGTATACACACATGAGTGGGGATTTGGACGAGGTTAAAATTTAATATAAGCGGCTTACACTTTTAACACTCTCATGTGCATGCGTCCGCATAGGTGTCCATCCACAGTTGCTGTACACATTTTAAAATATTAGTCTAATGTTTTTAATTTAATACGGAATTAGTAACTATCATTATGTATGAGCAAAAGATGTGCAGGTTGCTGCAGGTTCTTATTACCAGTCCTCTGCTAACGATAGTTTTATTGGACTGTTTCATTCGGACGGAAGCACTCCTGAAGAAGGAACGACAGCCATTATCCAACAGCCTCTTGCCAGTTCAACGACAGCGTAAAGTACGCGACAAATCCAAAACACGCATAGAAAATCAGCGTCAATTCGAGCTGGACAAAATGTTGCATGTCGCTCCTCACTCATCGGCAACGTACGAATATAAAGATGTATTGGTGGATATCGATGATTCTGACGCGAAAGGTCAAACGAGTGTCACAAAACTGAACCATTCATCATCCGAAGAGTTGCAACTCCACTACCGCCAAAGTCTAGAATATTACCGGCGAGCCCGACAAGCTGGTCCGATTGTTGAGGAATATTTGAATTGTGTGCGAGAAACTGCTCTGTTGTATGAAAAAGTACATCGAATAACCAGCAGAGCTTATATGAAACTTATGGGGCAGGATGTGACGATAAAATGTGGTGACTGGTACGCTAAAAAAATTTCCGAATATTTCTAACCAGTTACGAAAAAACCTGAAATTGTTGTGTTATATGTATATTACTATACTTCAAGCTTGCGCATACAAGAAACTTATACCAAAAGTTGAAAACTATGGCATGTACTGTGGACTCTAGCTATAGCGCATTCGCGGCATTCGGAATTCCGATTGGCAAGTACACATTGTGCATTTGTTTTAGCCATTATCCCGAAAAGGAAAACACCAAAACCGACAACCGGCGCATAAAATGGCGCTTCATTCCATACGATGAGCCGCACGATATAGAGATTATTTACGACACGGAAAAATATATTTTCAATGACAATACTTTTGACCTGGCGATTACGGATTTGAATTCTCACGATTCTGGTCGCTATTTCTGCACATCTAATCACAAAACTCTGCGCGTATACGATATCCAAATCGTAGAGAGCGAACCAACGGCTACGGTAACTTTCAGTGTTATATATTAATGTGTTGTGAGTACGTATACATATGTAGTAATGTTTCAAAAATCGCCAATCACAAACTTGGGTTTTGCATGCTGATAACAGGTTTTTGAAAACAGCATTGATGGACCATTAAGCGCGTCCAGCGAAGAGCTAAACAATTCCAATATTCGATTTTATACCCACTGGGATAACTGGGCAGGCTGCAACGAATGTGGGGTGAAGTCCGTTCGGCGGCGCGTTGGTATTTGTATGGTTCAGGTACCGGTCCATTCTACTACTGTAGTGCGACACTGTGCTGTATCATCTGACTAGCGCATGTTCTCTTGGGAAGCATTTGTAGAAATTTAAACTGAACTTCGTTGTCCACGTGACCTTTACAAATTCAAAGCTTTCCAGAAGCAAAAGTTCAATGCCCCTGCCAAGCCTGTTGACTATCCCATATTCGACCTCTTTGCACTGGGCGTGCCTTGTCGATCACCGTTGTTGTCTGCCAATTTTACAGTTGAATTCCGATCTCATCTTCGACGCCCAAGCGAAGTTCTAATAGGACACTGCGAGGAACCGTGTCCGACAGCTCCGCCCTTGGTAAAGCAATTACAAAACTGTTGGCGCATCGGACAAGAAAGATATGATTTTACAGCTGCCGAAACGTACTGTAGTTTAAAGCTATGGATTTAAAAAAAATGACATGTAAAAGAGAACGTACACATACGCCTGTGCGGGCTGACAACTGGTAACAACACAATAATATGAAAGCTCTTTCGGTTTAATGACCTTACTGATGATAAAACAAACTGATATAATATAATTATTAACTGATGACACTTCTGCAAAGTGAAATAGAAAATGACACCAAAAAAGACTTTTTAAAAGTCTGCCTATGTCTATGACTCTATGTCTATGTATATGTCTGCAGACTAATCACTTTTGTGGTTACGCAACTGAAATTAAATTATTCCTTCGTATGAATTTTTATGATGCAGATTTTCGTAACGGATGAAACCGGACGGATCATAGATCAGTATGAAAAGTCTGATGGGAAAGTTCAGATTCTCGATGCGCCTCCGAAACTGCCGCCCTTAGTCCAGCGTGAGACAGTACACGAAAAGGAAGGAAGCCGAGTCCGGATTTCATGTCCACGGTTAGAGTATTGTCAAAATTTATTATTAACAGCGGAAACATATATAGTGACACGAATTAACTGTTGCCATTTATCCGTGTATGTAGGGGCGCGAAAAAATCAGTTCGATGGCAGAATTGTTCTACCACAGATCAAGGCCTACGTTGCCGACCTGTTGATCCTTTCCGGGTGGAGAAAGCATCCGAGGGAAGAGTCCGGATTACCATTCTGAATGCTTTACTGATTAAGAAGCTGACATTTTGGGATGCTGGAATATTTAGGTAAAATCTCCTTAATACTTAAGTTATACAACGTTATGGCAAAAACATGTTATTCGCTTGTAGCTGTTACTACGATGGAAGACTGATAGCTACCACGAAGTTGTTCGTCCAACCTCGGGTGAAGCGGCCCTGGAAGACAATCGTTACAGTAGCGGGAATAAGTTTCATAATAATGTTTTTCTTCATTGGAATGTGTTACATTATCAAAAATACCTAGCAAACCGCAGTTTTTACAGGGTGGGTTTTGTATTTATATATATTTTGTGATAGACACAAACTTGTGCAATTTGGTACGCCATCATAACTTGGAGAAACTGACACCCAACTATAGCTGCTGAATATGTAATTGGCATGCATTGTAATGATTGTTTTACTTTTAAAAACGCGCTCTTTAATGCTACGCTATAAAGTCATTTCTTCAAATCGCAGCCAGATTAATCTGGGGAATCAAGTTGTTGTTGTAGCTCGGTACACTAGAATGCGTCGGACGGCTTTAATATCGGTGTCGGGTCCCGTTGGCTAAACAGCAAAAGTGGCAGCCACTTTAATTTTTTATAAAGCGAAACGTGGTTCTATGCGCAGTAGAGTTATATCTAATATGCGACCATAATCTATCTACTTAATACGAAGTCATCGGTAATGTCTTTCATATTTTGCATATTTCATAGAACTAAAATTAATAAAATAATACATACTGTAATACTTGCGAAAACACCGTACGTACAATTTTAAGAAAACAGAGCAGTTCTATGATCTGTATGAAACGTTGGCCTTCCCTAGCAGTACAGTCGATATTATTGACATCTAATCCTATACTGCAAGCTTCGAATTCGGCGCTTAAGCTTGTACCTTTTCGTAGTACATGCATATGTAAGCTCTTATAACTACTTTTCGCGGTGTTCTGTATATAACGGTTAACCGCAAGTTAATCGCTCGTTGATTACGATCCGACTCAAATTCCGCACTACGTTATCAAAAACATTTGCCAGAAAAATCGGCCATGCCCTTTACTACGGACACGGCGCTTCCGCGTAAATTTAACGTCACATTGGTTGTACAGATCTGTCGTTGATTTTTAAAGCTTCATAATTGTGATTCCACGTTGGGGACCGTATGTTCTGTCACATGCATCCCAGTTAGGGCTTTTGTTGATTGTAACCAAATAGTCCAGTCATCGACATGCGGATCGAAATTAGATTTATTGTTTTCTGCGTTTCGCAGTTCAGCTAAAAATGTTACACTTATAATCTGACAGCGAAAATCATTTATCCTGACCCGAATTATAAAATGGCGCTCCGGAATAGAACTGGAAATTCTCTCTCGTTATGGATTTGTGTCTGCATATGGTATCCTATACTGACTGGAGTTCATGGGGAAACACTTGACAGTATTGCGTAAGCCTAGAGCTGGAGGACTAATTTTAACTTAACATTTTCCATTCTGACAAATCTGTTTTAGGGTTAAAAGAATCCCACGTTCCGTTACTCTGGGAGATGGTAGGATTATGGTGTACGCGCCACATACTCTGAAGACGGATGCCGTCTACAAAATCATTGCTCGACAGTTTATCGGTTCCGACGATTTATCTATATTTGCAAAAATTAAAGCCCAGCGCAATGGCAACACGGAGGCTATCACAATTGCGGAAAACGGGGGTTCCCTGTCGAAATCTGGCGCGTTAACGGAGATTGATCTGACACCACTAGTAAGAATCTTCAAACAGGATAGCTGGACTAACTGCAACACAGCAGTGCAATATAACCCAAAAATAACAATAATATGATAATATGATGTAAATAAATCCAAACAAAATAACTTCGTTTATCGGCAGCATGTTTTGTCGATTATCAATCTACTGGAAAATGTAAATGTGTCTGTAATCTGATATGGTTACATAGTTGATGGGTCCTTAGCGAATACGTTACTCGTACGCTAGATGCTTTAGTTTATCATAATTTTCCATTACGTCTCACTGACTGTGCTTGATATAATTTGCAGGTGGAAACACTAAAGCAGACATCAAACCACGAGCTGGAAATAGAAGTTGAAGACCCTGTCTCCAGAAGGAAATTGACGAAGTCGTGGCATATTACATACCATGATAAGGAAGTCTTTATATTGATCCAGCCGGATAAATCAGTATACAGGCCGGGAGACAAGGTGACCTTTCGAGTGGTCACGATAGATGAAAATCTTATCCCAAAAGATGCAAGTGCGTCTGTTTCCGTGCAGGTACGAAAACAATAAGAGTACTCGTATGGAACAACGGAGTTAATGAGACGCCTTTTTCTTGTTTTCCTTTTCCCATCTACAACTTAGTTAATCCGAATTTTTCGTTTTTTAGGACTCCAACCGAAAAAATATCCGAGTGGATAAGCAGATCAGTAAAAAATTCCATGATTGTGAGTTTTAAATTTGTCCCATTCAGTTTAACGTTAACTTCTACAAATATGTCGGTGTTAGCAATAATACAAATAAAGTTGAATACTTGTCGTTTAGTCCCCGGTTATTTTGAGGATTCGTTTTCTATTCCATCAAATGCACCTACGGGAAACTGGTCCATAAAAGTAACGGCTTATGATACAATGGAAGAAAAACTGATCTGGGTGCACAAATATGGTATGTCGTACGTGCTTGTTTATTCATAGTAGATTTTTAATTGATAACCATAATTATTTTGTGATGCAGAGCCAAAACATTTTGACGTGTCTCTCCAAACACCGCAGTATATACTGGCCGATGCTTCCCATTTCCAGCTTGCTGTCTTGGCCAAGTACGGAAACGTAACATATGCATAACGTTACCAATTTTTACGTTGTCCTCGGTTTCATAGTGGAAATATTTTCTATGTGTTCTTCACAAGAAACAAAACATGCATCAAATCAAAACTTTTTCATTTTTTCTCGTCAGATACTTCAGCAGCGGCAGGCCGTCTTCTGGGGATGCGACATTTACCGTTACTGGACCTAACGGGAGAACCTTCCATTTTACTGCTCAGGTAGAAAAATATTATGTTGCTCAAAATATCACATTGCTATGCATATGGTGAACAGTTTCTGTCGAACTTTTTCTGAACCTTTACAAACCTGTATCTACGTGCAGATAAGAGATCTGTTAACAGAATTACTACATTTGTACGGCTTGCTAACTACATGTACAGATAGGGTAGAAATTGGCAAATTTAGACCATCAGCAGTACTTCTATCAATAATAAGATCATGTTATGGTATTTTAGCTTGTAAACGGGAAAGGAACAGTTTCCGTTCCCATTCCGGCACTTGTTTCAAATACAGAACTCAATCCAACGTCAACCTACTATATCGAGATCTCTGCCGTCATCACCGACAATATATACCGCCACAAGCGCACCGCAAGTGGAACAGTACCATTACACATTACACCGTACAAGATCAGCTTCATAAAAGCAGCAAACTTCTTCCGCCCAAACCACACATATAGTCTCCAAGTCCAAGTGACGCAACATAATGGAAAACTGCTGAATTTTGATCGCACTTTGCATGTTGAAAAAGAACTTGAGGTGTTCATGGGCCAAGACAAAAATGTCAAAGGACGACAGTATGGTCGCAAGAAATCAACTGTCAATGGGGACAAAGTACTGGAGAACTTCACTATGGAACTGCCAACCAGACCTGCGACAAGGCGGATCGATGTATTTTATCAGATTGGTATCCTGCGGGAAAACATAACAATTCTGGCGGCAGAACGATCGGAGACCAGGGATTTCATTGATATTACTGTTCCGAAACCAAACAGGCTAAATCCTCGGGATAGACTGCAGGAATTTTCAGTGATGTGCAATTGTGTATCGTTTGATTACGTGGTAAGTGTTGACCACGTCGCATGAGAACAATTGGACTGTATTTATTTTCTGCATATACGGCGTAAAGCTTAAGCTTACGACAGGTTGCTCGTGATGTTTCAGTATATTTGCGTGCTATATTATCGGATTACAACTGACCATAGGATATTCATTTTCGGTAGGTTATTGCCCATGGGAATATAATTCTCGCTGGAACACATTTTGCCGACGAAGCGAAGCTCGCCTTTGAAACTGTGGACGCAATGGCTCCCAAGTCGACTTTGATAGCATATTACTTTAACGCAACTCAACACCCAGTTATGGCGTACACAGACTTCCATGTCAACCGTCTCGGGATGACTGAGGAGGTGAGAAACCAACTTGTTCGGAAGCGGATCAATTTTTGAGAAACGTAGTTTTTCTAATATTAACTAAGTATATCAAACCAATACATATAAATCGGTTTCAGTGTATGTTTTCTACCGCCGACATAGTTGTTAAGCGTGGGAAATAACGAATGTTCCCACTAAAACAATGTTATGTATTACAACTTTCGAAGATTTGTAGGCATTTGTAGACAATTATCATGATCATGTGTGATAACTGCGCAACAGGTAAATCTCCAAAACTGTTATATTAATGCTTTTTTGTTACGGCAGGTAATATTAAACGCTACGTGGAAATCAAAAAGCCGGGATAGTCAGCATCGGTACTCAGACATCGACAAAACAATTTCCATTCATGCGTCCGCATTGCCAAATTCTTTGGTTGCTTTCCTGGCTGTTGATACTCGACTGGCTACAGTGGACCATGTGCACAACATAACGGAAGACAAGGTCAGAAAACACCCACAGTAACTAATGTATTCCTTCAAAACACTGTGTATTAGTCATAGCATTTTGGGGTTATTCTATTATTTCATTACCGTATACGTAATTGAACCGTTATCTGACATTTTTGAATGTGTCACGCACCGAAATCGTTTTTCGCTTTTGTATTTGCAGGTTATCAACAAAATACTAAGGGCGCGAAACGCCGGATTTGCATCGATGGATCAAAAACGCACCAACGGGGCAAACCTTCTCAGGTTTTTACAGGTGCGCCACTTGTGAGGAACAGTCTGTACATACTGTACCGAAGTTTGGAATATGCGGATGATGCCTTTAATTACTGTGCTGAAATGGCATCTGACAGCTTGTTCATCTGCTTTACAGATTTCCGGGTGTATCGTGCATGAATTCGATTTTGCCGTTTCTAATGGTAAATTTTCTTAAATACGCATTATGCCACTTGAGTCCAGCTGCGAAATACTCCTGATTAATTTTTGTTGCAGAATTCACCGGTCCGATGCGTATTGATCCTTCTCTTCCGCAGACCGAACCAGTGCTACCACGGATGGATTTCCGGGATTCTTTCCTCTTCATTACTGGACGTGCAAAGTAAGTTGAAAAATATTCATGTTAATCTGTGTAAATTATTAATGTAACACGCAAAAAAAGTGAAGTAGCTTGTTTGTTCAGCATTTTTTCTTGTGCCGAACCAAAACAGTCTAGTATGACGGCAAGATGCGCAGGTCTTTACACAGATATACAGATACAGTGTACGTACGTGCGAAAATCCATTTTCGGAAGTCATTGAAGCTTATAAATTAGCTTAGCAATATATAATCATTTAATATTTTGTGTGCAGTGACGATGGCGATGTGAAGCTGGATACCATCATTCCTGACACGCTGACAACATGGGTTTTTACTGCATTTAGTATAAGTCCAGAAGGAATCGGCTTCATGAAAAAAGCAACGGAGGTTAGAAAATGAATAATTCGAATATGTCGTTAACTACTTTAGATCACGGATTAGGCTGTAAAAAACGCAAAAACTGTTTCAAAAAACGTAGCTTTCTGTATATACATATTTTTCGGGCGTCTTTATTAATTTTTTTACATGCATACTGATTTTTTCTGTTCGTTTATAGTTATCAGCACGGCAAAATTTGCACGTTGAATTTGACTTGCCACATTCAACAGCGGTGGGTGAACCAGCCAGCTTTCGCGTCTATGTCTTTAACCATGCTGCAACAAATGAACATGCAGTACTGGAATCTCGTTTTGCATTGAATAATCGCACCTTGGGCGAATACGCAAATTCTGTGGATTTTCTCGTCTACGCCAACAACGTTAACAGCACACTTATGGCCCTCCCAACGCAAAGAGTCGGCATACTGGAAGTGGCCGTTACCATACGCACGATGGACAACTTGGACCCTGTCATCAAGACAATGATCATTACAAATTCCGATAGCGACAATTCAGTTGATATTGCGCACTGAACAAAAAAGTAATAAACTGTTTTCTGACGGAAAATGATGGTGTCACTGGCGTAGGAAAACAGCAGTAAGGTGTTTTGTATCTGTGATATTTGCGGTTAACTCGTGTATTAGCTAACAGGGCGGACGATAATAAAAGAACTTCTGGTATGCCGCAGTTCCCATTTAATTAGGAAATAGAAGCGTATTCTTTTTTTTACTTCTCCTGCTTTACTTCTTTTTCTATTCTTCTTGGTAATTTACAGTATTTGTAAGCCCCGATTCCCATTTACTACATTACGAGTACAGTTTTTGACTCTGTACATTCACGTCCATACACAAGCCTAAGCGTGTTGCTGGCAGTAACCGGAAGTGTGCTTAAATAGTGCAATGTGGTCCAAACGTCTGCAAAGCGTTTCAAATGTCAGCAGTTTTAATAAACGAAACGAGTTCACAATTCTTCAAAGTCATCGCAATTTAATGAACGATATCGATGTGACGTATAACCCATCTTTCTTCCCGGTAGAGTTAAATTACACTATCCTGATATTGTTTTGAATATATCCACAAAAGATGCGTATTTGTGAAAGAATAAGTATTATATATGCGCTACAAAATTGAGACATAGGTCTTTATTGAATAACACATAATATCAACATTTTTGCAAATCCCATGCCTCGTATCAAATTAATTTGCAGCCATTCCGGTAAACGGAGTGGAAGTGGCGTGTCCGTACGTAGGTGTCCCCGCTGTCCCTGTATCGTGATGCGAGGTCTACTTCTCAATTCTCAGCACGCCGGTACCTAATAATAATGCAAACAGTTCTGGATCCGAATCTCCGACTTTCAGAAAACCATTTTTGCAGCTCTGGAATTACGATATACTCGGTACCAACGAAACAACCGACACAGAACACGTTAAAAACAGCTAGCCTCATATACGCCACATCACGATTTCGCGGTGTTGTTAAACATTCCTGAAATCATCAACTTTGAAGAGGCTGGAATGTAGTTAAAAGAAGCTGCTTAAGCAGTATGTATATAAAATTCCTGGTTGGCTCAATACGGTTGATGTGTCAAAGCGGTGAACATCCATCTTATCTTGCTTTGCCGTTCAAATACATTCCGGTTCGTGCTGTTTGACCTTTGCGGGACTAATTTCTGCCAAACCTGGAAAAATGTTTTCATATTTCCATGTCCTTTTGGCTCTATCAGGTAAAAGCAGCTTTTAGATAGCTATAGACGCGCGTCATTTTTGACTATGTACTGAAATCGCGTACTAACACGGCGAAATTTTGTAGTTCCAGCATTCGCATATGGTCAAGCTGCAGAGACCGCGAATATCTGTGATTGTTCGGGAAAATTAGCCAACATTACAATCTGTGGGACGGACGGCTTTGATTACCACAGTATTTGTAAACTGAAAGAAGCCCAAAAGTCGGATCCTGGTTAGAGTTCACATACATTTTTAAGCTCTTTAACTTGTCTATTATAGTCTTTGAATCACCGGTTTGATATCGTTTGTAGGCCTTGGACGTCGCTGTGTGGGTCAATGTGGCGTATGCAATGGGGAACCTGCTCCCAGTAAGTAAGCACAGACGAACAATACCATGCCGTGTAAAAATAAACAGAAAAACTTGTTAAGTAGTTAGAAACAATTTCATCCTATATGAAATTTTTTTTAAATTATATGCATTATACACCGATGTCCGTACTTTCAATACTCAAACAGGAAGACCACATGCATAATTATGTCCACAATAATTTATATCGGGTATGTTTGAACGTTTGTTTTTTATATTAGTCAGTATTACTGTGTATACGAGTACATCTATATATAGAAGTATATACTTGTTGTCAGTATGCTATACAATACCATGCATTTCTTTCGTAGGATTTTGCAACGAACGTTCCCTTGAATCATCCAAAAAATTTACTGAGAAAGATTTCCAGGGTATCACATCGCCTAGACACCTGGTTGAGCTGCTTGGAATCGAGCATGCCGGTGCGGACCCGATTTCTCACACTGACATTTGCATTTTCCTGTAATTCCCGTACAGATGCAGTGAATGTGTATTCCGAATAAAATTGATTCTAGGCTTTGGAGAGGAGCATTTGAAACGGTGTTTTCAAGCAGCCATGCGTCCTAATCAGCCAGGTGGAACGACTCAAACTCCTGGCGGTCAGGGAATCGCTGTCGGCGAACCGAACGGGCAAGGAACCGGAAGTACTTCGGCTAATGGTGAATAGGGCTAAATTTTGTCTTTTACCGTTCACTGGAAAGCAGTTGTGCATGGTTAAGTGAACCTGTTAGCAGCTTATTGGGATAAAGAAATTTAATTTCACATAACGTAGTGATCCGAACGTAAAAGTTGTTAATATAAGATATCATACAATTCTGCAACTGCAGTTATCGTAGGGGCGCAACAAAACACCGGTCAGAATACGGTAATTAACTCGGATCCAGCAGTTCCAGTTCAAGGAGCTCCAGGACGAGGCCGTCCGCAGACTGGACAGCGACCACCACGTGGCGGCAGACCTCATCGCCGTACGGTGGGCGACAACGCTTATCCTCACCCGTTTAGCGGCGTCTGCTTGACCGATGGTCAGAATACTTTCGACACCAGCAGCATGAAAGAAGCTCATTGCGCACTGAAGGCAAATCCATGTAAGTGACCTTTTCAACTAAGACTATAGAAACTTGGTTCAAGTTTCTTCTTTATAACAAAGTAAACAAATAGAGAGAAATCGCATGCAGTTTGATGCAAACACATTTTTTACAAAGTTTGGAAAGTGTTTTCTAATTTCGTGACTGATCTTTATCCGATGTGTCGCAGCGCTTGGTGTCCGATGTCTTGGAACGTGCGCCCAGTGCAATGCTAATCCCGGATGTTTCCACTCCACCGGATAGCCAGGGTTAAATACCTCGCCGCCATTTTGTTTCCTGTTCTTGTACGATGACGATAACGATCACAGCAGAACCCGTTTGTCAGTCTTTTTGCAGAATTTTCTAAGTTTTAATTGCGGCAGTTCTTTGACATTTGTAACCCGGTCTGCGATCGATGAGATTAATTTTTGTTTCGAGTTCGGCATACGGAAATCAACAATAGACGCGAAATATTTCCAATCCACATCAGTAATACATACAGTTGTTACTTTATAACCTTAATTAAATGTTTTTTTTGGGTTGAAGCAGGTCAGAGATTTAATTTCACCCATACTGCGCTTGATCATAAAATCCATTTAAAACATCAGGTGTAATACCAAGAATCTACTATATCTGTAGTATAGTAAGTTCTTGGGAATACTTATAATAATATATTATTATTATCTGCAGAACTGCAGCTGTATCGAATCCTGGCATAAAATTAATATAACCTGATTATATCATGCATTACACGATACGATCGTATGCACATATACCACAAATCAAACGACAGAAACAATGTGTTTTTATGACAATAAAAATCAGTGCAGAAAAATGTAACGAAATAAAACAATATTTAAATATTAAAGGTAAGATGTAAAGCCACACTTCTAAAAAATTGTGGCACACTTGCCATGGTATAATTAATTCCATATTAAAACTGACAAATGAGGAAGGATACAGCCAATAATTAGTACAGCACTCACTGCAGCGCAAGTTTTGCATCAGATGATTTGCTACGAGTACTGTAAGTGCTGACTCCGTTTCCCAGGGATCCAGACATGATTCAGCCAGTAAACGTAAGCACGAACTGTGATCACAGGGGATTTCTGTGGTTCTTGCTGGTATGGTGTTTTTGCATATTATTTTAAAAACGCTTTAATTTTGCATAAGATTTCAATGCCTATTTGAAATTCTTAAATCATCGAATAATCTGCTTTGAATGAATCTGCTATACATACTTCAAGTTTGCTTGTTCCACTTGAGAGACGTGTTGCTACGGTGGAATCACGTCCAATTGTCTTGATATCGATCTCCCCTCTCACCTATTCCCAATGGATGATCCACTGGCTATTCTTCGCCAGTCCTCAGCGGTACCGAATTTCATACATCTTTTCAATACCACCATCAGACCCCACATGAACCTCCCCGAAATGAGCATCTCCGAGTATGAGCACAGTCTCCTGCCACCTGACCCGAAGACCGAGGATGAGTTCGATCCGCTGGTCTTACCCAGTATTATCATCCGTCTGTTGAAGGGTTGTGGTCAAGCCTACGTCAGGGAAGACAGTTGTTTTGATATCTTGAAGAGTCTTGCCATACGCAAGTGGCAGGCCTTCTGTCCCACCGGTGTGCCGTGTCCCTTTACGCTCGTGACCGGCGATGCCGTCGAGAGCTCGATACAGCAGGAAGTCCCTGCTCCGTTGCCGTCGACGGTAAGCCAGGGGGAAGCCGTCCCCGAAGTTAAGACAGAGGTTCCCCGGAGTGTCACGCTGGATTTCCATTCGATAGCCCCGGCGATGAAGGCGGAGGTGATGCTGGTGTTGATGAACTGCTGGATGATGAACTATTTGGTCAAGACTAACTTTATTGATGCAGTCGAAGCGGATGAGCTTAGGATTTCTCCAGTGGGAACGGATCAACGGGGGAATGTGTATTATTATCTTTGCGGTAAGATTATTATTTCATCCGAGGAGATCGAATACGCCCATGATGAGCGAGTTTTTAACGTTTCGTCCTGTTTCGAAAATTCTGCGGTTTTCTGTTCTTTTGATTAGAAGCAGAAATTTGAATAGTGAAGTAAACGTTTTATATTTTCAGCAGCGATAGTGCACAAGAGACATCGCATCAATGCGTTCGCAGATATCTTAAAAATGCTAATATATTTCCGCACTAAGCAAGATATAGATTCTCATAAAGATAAATATGAATATAAATGGAACTACATACTGGAATTAATGCGCGTCGTCTGTTTCTGACTTCGTTCCGCAGCTCACGCCCATTTTGTCGGGTTGTTTTCTTCGGGCGTGAGTTGCTGGATTTTCTCGGCCTTATTAGGAAGCTCGCAAAAAGAGTGATACTTCTTCATTTTTTTATTACACAGGAGCTTTGTATGACATGTTTTCGTTAATTCTTACAGGAACAAGGCTGTACAAAGAAAGCAATTCCGAGTACGATTCTATGCAGGCCAAAGGAACATTTGACTGGGAACTCGTCGCCTCCGAACCTGACCAATTTACCGCAGTAGCAGCTAATCT
>JAQGAU010002264.1:0-16080 GCA_034698045.1 Paramacrobiotus richtersi
TGAGTCCCAAACTAACGCCCAGCCAGATCCAGGAGGCCATTAAGCGCCTGACAAAGTGATGCATGGTAAATTCCTTTTTTTGCTGTAAAAGAATGGTTTTGTGTACGTGAGTTGTACTGTGTATCTTTTAGTTTCGTTTTTCGTACAACCTAATTCGTGCCCGGTTTACATGGCTTTTTTTTCTTAAGTTTTAGAGGAGAATATCCCGTTTTATTTGGGTGTTTCTGTAGATAATTTGGTCATGTTTTTGAATAACAGTTGTTGAAATGCAGAGAAACTTCTGTTGTTTCTTTTATCTTGTGATACAAATATTTTGCTGTTATTTTTGTCAACATTGCATGATAAAATCAACTATTCCGGTATTGATAAATTTTGTCCTGTTCCTGTGAAATGTATAGAGTATCGCCGAAATTCGAGGCACTAGAGCTTATGGGAATACGACACATTGTCACATGTATTTTTACCGGAATGATGACGTCCATAATAAAGTCGAAAATACGCCTATATCATTGACGATATGAACGATCTTCTTTCCTCTTGTTGGTTTAGGATTGTCGTTTTTCGTTACTAACTGGGAGATTACTTTCTCTTGTCGTTATTCAGTAAACCAACCCATCATCCACTTTACTGTATGTGGCAGGCATAACCTGCTGAATCCACCTGTTCCATTGTCAACAAATGCACTGGAAATTCCGGCTCAACAGGATCGGCCCCATCATAAACTTTGCACAGTGCAAACGGGACGTGTACACTAATCTTGCGCGGGACATGCATACTAAATTACCAACCTACTCCATGATCATTTCCGATGGTACTGTTTAATACACAAATTATCCCTTTTTCCGCAGTAATTTGTTTTGCATGACGTTTCGATTGTCTTCGACATTTCACCGCAATACTTCCATAAACAGAGCACTTCACATATGCTGCGGAACATTGTTTCTGAGGTATGCGGCAGGCTTTGGTCACGGCATAGAATAATTCTGTATCGTGTTTTTGTACATTTTTAACTTTTAACTATACAGCCAAAAGGTCAGTTTTTGCGTTATTACCGCTGTTTCACCATATCCCTAGGGTTCAGCTGCGCGAAGCTTAAGCAGTTATCAGATGTCTGCTGTACACTCCAATGGTGCTGCTATAGATCCGGATCCAGGTGATTGTCTCACTTAATACTAACTTTAATTTTTTCAGAAAGTAATGCATAAAATATAGGGTTGTCCCCTTTGACAAAACAGATTTCTTTCAGTGTATAATAAAGAGAAAGAGTCTTCCGAACACACTCATGGATTCTGCGCTAGTTTTCTGACCTTTTTATCCTGGGTCCTAGTGGTGGTTACGTTTCCCTTTTCGCTTTGTGTCTGCTTCAAAGTAAGTGAACAATTATTTGTTATGGCAGGTAACAACTAGGTTATAATAAAGGTTTGATGTAATTATCCGAGTTACTGACAAAGTTTACGGCTGGGTTACTTTTTGAGAAAAGGTCGTCCAGGAATATGAACGCGCCGTCATTTTCCGACTGGGACGACTACTTCACGGGGGCTCAAAAGGTGAGCAAACTGCACGACGTAGCTTTGGGATTGTATGGTAATGCAGAATTCTACATATTCTATTGATTTTATCACGTGTATGATGTATCGTAAAACTGCATAAATACGAAGCGACCTGGGACTACTCATAACAAACAGAATTCGGAATACACGTACCGTACGTACAAAGGAAAAAGCACATTTGATCTGAGAAAGTAACCGCGGATTACATGCGTTCTTCTGTCATTCTTCTAGGACCAGGGATATTTTTTGTCCTTCCTTGCATAGGTATCTGCCCTAATTATAGAATTTGAAACAAACATATATCAAACCGTCCTTACCATTTCCAGAGGAATACACAAAAATTGACATGAGGTACTGTGTTAATGACTCTACTACATTGTATGGAAGTTCATAACCGGAAACTTCCTAATCGCTCGGTTAAATGGGTTTAATTTGTTGCAGAAGTACCTTATTTGAAATCCCTCCTCAGGTACTTGTACAGCACTTAGTAGACGTTGCATTGTTGCCTTGTAAGGTGAGCTCCTTTCGAGCTCAGCTGGAATTGCTTATATAAGTCGGTTTTTTTTAATACATCCCGGAAATATTCTTTACAGATGCAGTACTGACCCATTTATGTTGTTTTGCAGGAAATTCTTACGAGAGATTCGGTATGTACTAGTCGACGATGCAGATCAGCACTTATATATAGTCTGACACATGATAATTATGCACTTGCTAAATACGATCTAGACATGTCTTACAATTGGAATATAGCCTCTGTATGTTACATACATATACCGAAATTGTAGGTAAAAAGATTTAAATAATTTAATTCATGTTGTGTTATTGTAGGTGACTGTATCCGTTGATGCAGGTATTCGTACATTTGCAAGCCAACTAAATCTAAAAAAAAATTTATCAGCTACCACCAACGTAGGTAATTTTGGTTTTATTTTGTTGCACAACGGGCTTAAAGTTGCCGTTTTTATTCACTGATACTAATATTAAATGGCATGGCATCATATGTACAAACACAATATAAAGATAAGTATTTATGCATATTATTCCGATATGGGACTACTAACCATCAGCAAATTTAGTTTCTGTTATTTGAAGGCTCTACAATCAATCACGTACATATATGTAGATCCTATCAAGCATATTCTTAACTAATATTTCGGAATGATTGCAGTGGTTTATTATCGCATTTCGGATGCTACTTTGTCGGTAAGTCATCCTAGTTGTCTGCGCAGCCTGTCACTTTAATTATTTGTGGATAAATAAACAGAACCATCTAATAAACAGAATGTGTGTGTACATGTAGGTAGCAAATGTGGAAAATGTGCATCATTCAACTAGGCTACTGGCACAGGTAAGTTTGAATGTTTGGAAGTTAGAGTCGATGTCCGCCGTTTTAGCATTATGCAACGTAATTATTAGGAATACTGCAGATAATAGGATCGTGTTGTGCAAAATATAACTCAAGTTTGGCAATCGGTTTAAATTGAAATAACACTGCATAAGGTACAAAATTTAATGATATTTTATAAGCAGAAGGCTCCGGGCCGCTGCACTATGTGCGCTGTTCTCCCTTTTATTTATAGTATGAATCCATAACATTTATTAAGTTCTATAAATCTGCCTGCAATGAGTCGACAAACCGTGGTGATTTTTGTTATAGACCACCCTGAGAAATGTTCTGGGCACGAAGGATCTTCACGGTCTATTATCCGATCGGGAAATCATAAGCAACATGATCCAGGTAGTGTAGTGATCGATTTTAGTTGTAGTTGTACTCGTAATTGGTAACGTTTTTAATTTGAGGTGCGTGATAAACTACAAACTGCTACCAGCTCAGTCATCTTTATGGCGATAAATTTTCTTTTACAGCACAGCCTTCTGGAATCCACAGACGCTTGGGGTATCAGAGTTGAACGCGTGGAAATGTAAGTTACAGTTTAGAAACAAGTGAAACATGTAATTTTAAGTGGAAGATGATCAGTTATTTCAGTTAAGATATTTGCATACTAAATCACCCGTACAAGTGCTTGTAATAGATGCTACAATTTGTCAATGAAGACAGTTTTTTCTGTAGTAAAATGGCTTATCTGTTGAATACTTCAAGCTAAAAAAGAAAATAGAGTTAATTTAAGAATATGACTGCACGAAATTGCGTGAATGCTGATGCCGCGTGCATAAACCTTATAATCCGTGTGATATATATATGTGCAGAGACTGAAAGGTCATTATCATAGATTTTGACTGATGTGTAATATTTCTCTTGCAGCAAGGATGTCCGGTTACCCGTTCAGCTACAACGCGCAATGGCAGCGGAAGCAGAAGCAACTCGCGAAGCTAGAGCGATGGTAATTATAACAGTTACTGTTTCCGGCTGGTGCTGTAAGAATGGCTTGAAAATATGAACATAATATAGCCTGTTTAATATTTAGTACGTATGAACTACATAGTAGTATCACGGATACTTGATCAGTTAAGATTCAGTTTTGATTTTGTTCGCTATCAGTTTTTCTTTAACGGCGCTGAGTATGTGACATATGTTGCACCGAACATTTCTGGTTATTTTCAGGTAATTGCGGCAGAAGGGGAACAGAAAGCAAGCCGGGCTTTGAAGGAAGCCGCAGATGTGATCGGGGAGTCCGTTGGGGCGATGCAGTTGCGATATCTCCAGACCCTAAATATGATTTCCGCCGAGAAAAACTCCACCATCATATTTCCCGTTCCGCTCGATATGATTACTTATTTTATGAAAGGGAATTGATAACTATTATTAGAAGTATTCGCGTTTTCAAGAATCGTCGAATTATATCATCAGGTTTTGATCGCTAATTAAGTCATATAATATCAGCTCACAGTACTGTATTTTTCCAATTGTGCCATATTCTTTGCTTGACTGTGAAACTAAACATGGACATTTTCACTAACGTGTAAACTGAACAATTAACGGGCTGCACATATAAATTATCTGTTTAATTTGTTTGTTATGTCGCCAGGACCTGCAAAACTGCGATGAACTAATGTTTGTAAATGGTACGCAAGGGTCAAACCGTTACACCCCGTTCATCGTTATAATTTATTTGTAGTATGTATGCGTAACTGCATTACACGAGCATACATACAATACGAACAATGTACACATATTCCTTTCGATAAAACTCTTAAAAGCTGCAAGCCATTAACCTCGGATACCATAAAATAAAAACCGAAATTCTAACGCACATAAACACAAACTTCCATTTTTCTCAAACAACAATGCACAGACCCGCTAAATACCGAAGGGTTCGTCCAGAATCGCCTCCAAGTCCATATTCTTCCGAATGAACTTTTTAGCCATGTCCTTTAGAGTATCGAGATTACGCTGGCGAGCCAACAGGAAAACCTGCACCGCATTATCGACCGTAATGTCACTGGCCAGCGTCCGTTCGCACACCGCACGCAAATCCATCATCTGATACGTATACTTATCGGCCATTACCAGCACTTTATCCGCATTGTTTCCCTGAATCCTCCCGGTCTCGCATCCATAGATATAATCCAGTAAAATCTCCACGCACTCTCCATCGACATCGTCCATTCCACAGCGGGCTGTTTGCTTCTCTTTGGAATCATGATTCAGCATGGCGGCAAACACCGGAGAATGAGCCATGAGTAATGAACGATCGACATGGAATTCTTGGTTGTTACTGGAGATGAGCGAGAAACCTCCACCTGCCTCATGCTGTTTCAGCTGACGTCCAAGGAATTCTTGATAGCGTGGTAGCAAACTGGGGACAACTGTTTCAGCAATGCGACTAGTCCGTGGGTCCATGTAGAGAAAAACATCCGTGACAATGTCAAGGCGGGAATCTTTAAGACATCCTGCTTTTTCGTCCGAACCGAACAGATCCTGATGGCTAATCACGTCCTTATATCCCCAAGAATCTCGGTCGGAGGAAAACGTGTGCACATTCGATGTACGAGCAAAAATAGTCACGTCCCGGAGATTTCCAGTGGTCACGCTAGAATTTCGAAGACTTTTAATAAATTATACGTTGTCGAAATGGGGCTCAGGTACTGCCATACCATTGTTTAAACCGCACGCAGGATAATGCCCGTTTTCCCGTATATGAAGTGGATTTCACGTCCTCATCGGTAAGGGAGAGAAAAGTGCAGACATAGTCCACTGGGCTGTTGTTTTCCGTTAAACTGGCGTGGCAGGGCTTGACACAAATTCGCCAGCGTCCTCGAAAACCTTCGTCCATACCGAGTTCGGACATGGTGATGCCAGAACTGTAGATAAAGTCGATCTTGTTTTTCATCCTGTCAAAATGCTGGATAGACCATTTCAAAGTGAAATAGACGGCTTCCTGATTTGTCTCATCCTCAACAATGATGGTAGGGTGCGAAAATAAACTCATTTTTGGTGCGGACAATTACACTTTTCATATAGGGATGAAAATGTTGGCAAACTGTTAAAATTACGAGAAATTTAACGATTTCTTAACGCATTCACGGCAGCCTCACCAGACGATAGTGCTAATGAACAAATGCTCGATTTTCCAGAAGAGATATTAAACATACAAGTTGGTACAGTGCTTGTAGTGGTCAACTCGTACGTATTGCGCCTTTTACATACTTGATGCGTCGGGCTTTATATTAATTATAATACACTAATAATTATAGACGGGACGTACAGGCAGTCCATGTACCGCGTACCCACCTGAACAGGTAGTTCAGTATATGGCACGTTTCGTTTGGAGCGAAAACGGGATGCGTTTTCCGCCAAATGCAACTCTGAAGAATCTGTGGTGGAAAAGCTGAAGGGTCCACACGAGCGTTCAGACGTTATCAAGGGCCTGGATTCCATATATCTGTATGCATGGCTAGCCTTCGGCAACGAGTTCGAGTTGCCTGTACATGTAGTATCCACAAAAATGGTTATGTGTTAGCACTAACGTAAATAGATATGTTAAACTTGTCATAAGTTCTTGGATGAAGAATATTCATCTCACTTGTCAGAAGTATCTACAGATATATCATAACGAATAAATCCCAGGTGTGTGATAACTTAGGGGGAAAAGGCAACGGAGGGGAAAAGGAAAAGGCTTTTACTAAGCAGGCGTGTAAATTAAGCTAAATTAAATTAAATTAAGCTTACAGGTACAGTTAGGAGTGCTTCTACCATATGTCCAGCCACCTTATGGTTCCTATCTATATATGGGCTGAACTAGTCGGGATAAAAGAAACCGGCTGTCGTCACTGCGCCTGATCATGAGCACATGAGTTGAGAACCTCACAATTGTCAGACCGAAAATGCTAATCAGATTACGGTATGTCATATAAATTAGGCAGCTGTTATTTGGTCAAGTCGTAATTGGTTGTCCCCAGTTTTTGCCCTGATTGTTCTTTACATACTATTTTTTTCTTCTGTATGCTAAGTATACGGGTATGTTTCATTATTCTTCCAAAAAGTTAATAGAAATGCAACTTTGCACTTTGATACCCGGATCCTTACGAAAAAGGCTTTTTCAACGGGTCCAGCTTGATCATTTCCGACTCGCCATCGGCGATTTTTGCTGTTCTAATAAGCCTTCGTACAGTACCCGCAACAATGACGTCGTGACCTCGTTATCGCCAGAAACTGCGTTATGAGAGACAACTGCAGCGCTTTATAGTTTTTTATATCAATCATGCTGACATTGATCACGTTTTCTATTAGCCTGAAAGGCTTAGGAATGGTGTTTAACGCATGCACATAGATATATAGATACCAGTTCATTACTAATCCAGCTGTGCAAAGCGTTATATAATTAACGTAACCTACGATCATACTGACCAACTAATGTCATCTCTGGTGATGATGGACAAAAGACTAATCTTGCCCGCTTGGCGTAATAATCGATCTGAGCATTCCGGTATAAAATTCTGTGACATGTAAAAATGAGGTATGAATAATATTACAAGCGTACATGCGATTATTGAGGGCTTATAATTAATATAATTCAAGGCGCGAGTTCTTGCTACGAAGAATTTCACAGTTAGGTCTGCATCAAAAGTGGGTAAGTGGGCGCTATATTGATTCGAATATCACCGAGCTGCACGCTGATGTGTAACCTGCAGTGCCCACCTGCTGCCTTTTGTCGACAGCCGCTTATCATTCTCGCACATTATTTTTTTGTGAGGCATACTTTATATACTCAATAATCGGTATTATAATATTTTGTTGATGCACCGTAAAATAAAAACAACCAAGTGTGACGTTAGCATACCTGCATGCAGCACACAAACAGTCTGTGCAAGATTTGGTCTACAGTAACTGAATCTCTTTTTCACACTACTTCTATGCTGGATCGGTTATATTGGGAATCAAATTAGATTTTAAGACGATGTACTCTTAATCTCACAATCAGTGTTTTGCATTTGATTACAAGTACGCTAATTCTTCCAGTCAACAGCGCTAGGCGAAACATAAACATATGTTGCATATATCGTACTTCCGGTTTAATTACTTAACAAAATCAATATGGATGAACCTCTAAAACTTTAATAAAGGATTTGCCGAGTGCTCGGAAAAAGATTTCTAATTATGTGATGATACTAATAATATGTTACTATTACTTTGGGTTTGGCAGATCGGTTAACTGGTGATAAATGATTAAGAAAGCAGGTTACCAATTTCATTAAGAAGTCATTTTTGTTACCGTGGGTGTTATAATTTGCTATAGCTGCATGCATTCCGACATTGATCGCAACGCTCGTTGACCGGCGCATCAGCGGACAAGACCTTGCGACGCAATTATGTGTATCAGAAAGTGATCATCTGCCATTAATAAACTGAGCAATTAATTCTGTCTGCTGTGCTAATTGTGCGAACGGCTCATGTTCTTCAGCTATTAAACAGCTAATTCAATTAATCAATTGATCGATTTTAAGTGTGATGCACCCTCTTTTTCGCAGTACCTGCAAAATTAAAATGAACGAACTCTTTGATTCTTCAGTTAATTATTTCACGAACGCGCATCAGGTCATCAAGACGCATTGAGGACACCTTAATTAGCTAAAATGGTCGTCTGTGGCCGCTATTATTTATTTACCTGAGCAGCGTTAACTTCACCGCAAGATAATTTTGATGAAGATGACCCGCAAGATGCGCACATTAACATACCCACAAGCTCAATGGCATAAATATATTTCAAGCTCAAAATGATATAAAAGTCTGCTTTTAACAGACGATTATCCAGTGTGTACAGCTTCGAAAGTTCATTTACCAGAATTTTTAAGTTGTTCTGATTTGATTGGTTACTTGGCGCCATATCATTAGTTTATTTTTCCCGCGTTCACGTATTATTGACAATGAAAGTCTTTTTTTCGGTAATCTTCCTTGTGCTGGTGCTCGCTACATGCGCCCTAGCTTCCAACAAACAGGCGCAGCATAAAAAAGGTGAGATTACTTACACAAAAGCAGATCGTTATTCCTTACTATGAGCCATTTACTTTTAGCATTTCAACAGTTAGTTAGTGGCGCGCAAACCATGACTGGAAAACAATAGCAAAAACGATAATGTATTATCAGGTTTCACAATTATTGTTTTTTTATTGTAAATGATTAAATGATTGTTTTATTGCTCTTTAATTTGATGGCTGTATTAATATTCGGTGATCAACGTTTTTCATATGCGTGCGGTTTGCTATAATTATATGCAAATGTTTTTCAGCAAATATGGCAAATGCAGTCACCGTAAACGATTGCCGGACTTTTGCTAATTTATGCTGCCGAGCTACCACCGGTATGGACAGACCCGTCCTGGGATGTTTAAAGGCAACTAGACAACTCAAGTGTGCATGTGATGTATTTCGAGGCCCTGTCCGAGACCCTGGCCCAAGCGGGATCCCCGTAAGACACTGATAACAAGCCAAACAGCCCGTGTCGTTTTATTTGTGTTCCTAGCAAGTATTCATGTGCACTGCCGCCTTAGAGGATATATGTATGTATATCGATAGATAACCTTTCTACGATAGTCTGGTTCTTCAGATTATCAAGCTGTCTAACCTTGAACTACTAGCTGGTATGTTGTTGCCACATAATTATTATTATGTCTGATCTGTGGACTGTGTTTTAAGACACTCATGATATCCGACTGAAGTTATAATTATGGTTGTCCGTGTGTGGTAACCTTTCTAGTAACCTTTTTGTCTGTGTTTCAAACCTTGTCTGACATGTATGGACGTTAATAAATAATGCTTGTGTGGCAACCTTAAAAATCATATTCGTTGTTGTTGAATAAGCAAAAGGTTACTGCAAAAACGGGTGCAGCATTTAATAATACAATTAAAACAATATATAAATATGAATGTTTATACATAGAAGAGAAACATTGAATTATAACTTGAATAACGCAACTGTCACCAGTAGGTGGATTGCCTACAGACACAGTGACAAAATATCTTGTACATGACATGGAAACAGAAAACAACGTAGCTTTCGGTTATTATTTATTTTATTAAAGTGGTAAGTGATTGTATTGTAGCGTGCTTAAGGCACGAGCGTAAACGGTCGGCTAGTATTCCCCTACTCAATCACGGTTGGTGCGGACCGCAGCAATGACACACCTAGGCCTCCTTTGCCCCAGCCTACAAGCCGTGCACAGAAACCTGCGGAATTTCTTCGCTCTTCACATCGGCGGCAGTTCCCGCATAACATCTTTCCTTCGTTTCGTTCGCGATGACGATCTTTTGCCAGAATATTAATCACACACAAGACTGAGTTCATCGTGACTCACTGCACATGTACAGCAGAAAGGGGAAAATTGCTTTTAATTGTCGGCTAGATCTACGGAAATTTTCGGAATTGCCTCAAGATACCCTCGCGGAAGACCTTTGCACATGTAGCTTTCAGTTATTATTTACGAAAGCGGTAAATGATTTTATTCTAGTGCGTCTGCTAAAAGCACGAGCAAAAACGAGCGACAATACACAACAATGAGCTGAATGAAATGGTAGTCATACACCGTGCCATATTGACCGCTCGAGGAATAACTGTGATGCTGTAGATGTTCTGATTAAGTAACTTATGTTATAGTCAAAAGTTATAATCATATAAAAAGCATAAACCGTACCCGTTACACAATGTTGCCCATGGGACAAACACTAGCTATAGCAGGCGACACTTTTCGCCGGCTGTCGGTGTCTGGTGTGCGGATGGTATTTTATTACTTCTGCATACACATATTCTGATTATCGCACATTAAAAATATCGAGTGGAAAAAATCTTGTTTTTAACTAGCTCTGCAGTACTGCAGTAGCTAGCCAGTATGGCGCTTGAGTAAACCATTTTAAGATGGTAGAAACAAAATTCTGTATGTTGAGTATGCGTACTTCTTTCTCTCCGGCATTTTGAAACGGTATAATGCTCAAAATTAATCATATGCATGGATAGAACTGCACATGTATGTATACATAACAAACTGCCATTACTTTGTAATTTTGCAAAAAGGGGATGATATTAACTAGTTCGTGATTATTTCTTCGTTTATAAAGAACCTGGACCAGAAAATTTGTAACCAGTTCGCAAATATTTGGTAATATTTGCTGTGCTCTGCTGTTCTTACACGTACACGTAAAACACTTGTTGATCACGAGAGTATCCAGACCTATTTTGAACAACGTATAGTAACATTTCCGCCGACGGTATATGCGGTAAAGCTTACTCAGCAAATTAAATTTTGTTTTTATGATTGTTAAGCTAGTAAGTCACAGTGCGACTGCGATGAACAAAAAATATACAGCTGCTGGAACACTAAATTAAAGAATTTTCTAATGGCAAATTAATATATTTGCCAAACGACCCTAACAACTCTCACAAAAAAAACGACAGCAGCGACAAAAGAACGCACCTGGGCAGACATTCTGCCTCGTTCACGAGAGTTGTTAAATTATCAACATATATTAAACTACACACAATTAAAGAGCTGTTTACAATATTTAATGCCTGAATTCTGGCTATCGCAGCTTTATATGCGATGCAGTATTGACGCTTGCAACGCAGATAGTGTGATAATCCAGATCAAGAACGCGCCCAGTAATATCACTGAATTGCATAATGCAGGCTTCGTTAAACTGAAGATGCCCTTCCAGCTGTTCAGTTTCGTGCTTATCTGTTAGCACCAGAATACGACCGGTATATATACGTACCGTATAAACCCATTCACGATAATACAAATCCGTGTTGTTCTTTTGTGAATTAGACAGAACAGTTTTTGACTGTACATGTAATTCGAAGCTAAAAATGTTTGTACATATAACCGGCAAGTAGCCGAAAGACTGGACAAAACCCCCTTGTAATTGCTTGTTCCCCGATTGAAAACGGTCAATTTTTGCGAATGGTTATGGCGCCCTGATGGCGTCACTTGTAGTGCCTTTTTCGGACATGTTAGGAATCCGCAACTGCTCATCTCACTTTTTCTTCCCTCTTACTCTCTTGCACCAAGCTTATCAGACTTCCTGGCCATAATACCAAGCACAGTCCTTGGACCTTCCAGAATTTGGGAGTAGGCAGCATCGCACGGCTTCGAAGAGTTCGCCAGCCACAGTTCTCGCATTCGGAGAAAATTTGCAGTTTGCAAACTTGTGCGGTGACAGTTCGCTGCCAACTTTTACAGTTTGATAAACTCAAGGATCCTGCTACTGAATACCCAAACAATGTTTGTTCAACTTGACGCAAAAGGAAGAGAAAGAAGAAAAAGTGAGATCGAGCAGCTGCGGATTCCTAACATGTCCGAAAAAGACACTACAAGTGACGCCATCAGGGCGCCATAACTATTCGCAGAAATTGACCGTTTTAAACCGGGTTCGTACGGTGGAACTTTGTTATCAAACTTTTCGCGCCGGAATACACAGTACAGAATTAGAGTACAAAGAAACAATAATTATAAGCAATGAAAACAGGCTTACATACATTCTCCACACCGGACAACTATTGGCAAAAAAAGTGATTGCAAAGCCATATAAAGAATCTGCAGTTCGGGTACAGTCGCATATAAAAGATGACGTTTTCCATCAAAAACCGTTTCAATGGGTCCAGCCCATCTTATCTTATCCCGTATCTTATCCCGTTTTTCCATGTCTGTTAGGCCTGCTCTGAGAGCAAACGCAAGGAGCAGTACTGGGGTTAGCTGGATTGACGCGTGTTGCTTTGATGCATCCAATAACCTTAACCTGAGAAGGCACGGTATGGCAGCAAAACCTCTCGAAGTCCAGGCAGTTCGAGACTGTTATAGAGCGATCATGGTTTGCTAAAAAAACATTTAATGATGAAGATGATGAGCACTCAAAGCGTATTTAAAATGTCAGACTAGTTTGTGCACATTTCATTTACTGACTTCCACCTGTTATCAGGCTGAAATTAACATTTCCATTGTGTTGCCTATGACACCGTAACACACATGCTACTTAGCGTAACGTTATTTTTAGTACCACAAAAACCCAAATTTCGCATGCGATTAGCACCTGTCCCCAATGCTCCGTCTTATGTAACTGACTGCGAACGGTATTCAATGCTGCATCGTATATATATGTACGAGAGTTATATATAAGTATTATAAGAGTTTCGACATCCATAATGTTAATTTGACAAGAAAACCAGAACGTTTCCGAAAAGTATCGTTACTGGCAGTATTGGTTATCGTGGCCGGCACAAGTAACCGCTGACATGATTTCAAATAAAAGAACTATTTATTTAAGCTCTAGTTTCAGTCACGTTATAGCAGCTAATTAACATCAGGAAGAAAGTTTGAAAGCCTGTAAAAATGCAATTCTGATTAACCGGTAACTTTATGCGATTTTAATTAATAATGCGATTTCGATTAAGTTAGTAATGGTAAGGCTTATATTTAGAGTTCAATAAGCCGAGTTATTACCTTTGCGGTACTGCTTGGGTGGTAAAAACTGATGCGGGAGATCGGAGCGTCCCTGGCGGTAAAATGCAGCGTGGTTTATCCTTCCGTTCCGACCGGATTCGGCAAGGGTCACCAGAACTGCCAGTACTCCAAGAAGTGAGATATACATCGTGAACAAAAGGAATGTTACAAACTTATAGATAAAACACTTTCGATTATTAGGCAAGTTGTTTGGAGAATACCGATAGGCAGACGACAGATCTCAATAGGAGGACGCAAATGTAATGCAATGCAAACAAGTAAAGGCGTTGGAATTAACTGCGGTTGTATCGAATTATTAGCAATTATTATAAAGGCTAGTCAAGTGTTAACGAAGAAGCTTATTGCTTCGTTTCGTTATGGTCAAACAACCATCGGAACTAGCACTGTGCACCAATTCTTCTCCGTTCTTTACCGCTGATACGACGGGCTCATCTTCATAAAGTAACCGTACACACTGTACAATATACACGTAATAGTGTTTGTTACGGCCGACAAGGACCGCTGCACAATGTAATCATGAGGTAATAATTATTTGATATTAGTGCCGATGCAGAGGTGTTACTAGTGATGACATCTGTCCATTTGCTTCATATTGCGCTTTGCTGCATTCCATCTGTAATGCGTTTCTTTTCACTACCGAGAACAAGAACCTCTTTACCTAGTATGCAAGAAAAGCACTTTCTCTGTCATATTTCACAGGGCTGCTAATAATTTGTCGTTTTTTATTGATATATGATTAAGAATTATGATAATGACCATCGGTTGCTTTCGGACTTCCGCTCGTGAAATGAAGCGGTAAAACGTTACTGTGGTACAATTAAACGAAGAAAAAACTGTAATTAGTCTGCCATAATTCTGCATAGCAGCGTGCATATGCATCCGAAAAGTTTGACCTATTATGAATACGATGTCATGATCAGAGACCGATGATTAGAAGTCCATTAAAAGTGTAAACGCGTTAAAGTATGACCAAGGTAGATGAGATGGTCATCTAGATCTGCCTTGGTATGACTGACCAATGCATTAGAAATAAATATTATTGTGGAATGGTTTTTTCATTGGAGTCTCTTGCCGACTCTGAAATTCCAACAAAAACATGGTTCAAAATCTTTTTGCTTCTACGGGTCCAAATTTTAAAATGGTTTCCAACTTGACAGTGAACAGAATTCCCGTGGTTTTACCATAATGTAGCACAATTCAATTGTTCGATAGATTCTACGTGTGCTGGGAATTACACTATAATAATGCAGAGCATTTTCCATTCAGAATGAAATATTTTTGAGTGCGTCACACTTTTATGCGCATGAATACCTGATATCGCCTCTGCTCGACATCAACGGAGCATCTGCGACCTTCTTTCAATACATTATAAGGGCTCTTGACAAAGAAACGATGTACAGAAATCATGGGTTTGTCTGTGCCATTTCACTGCTGGTTACAAGTGACTGTCTTTCGACAAAAGGCGCTAAACGTACACCAAAGTCATTAAAGAATAATTTATCTCTCAGATACTTCATCTTCTGCACAAAATTATAGTTCTGAATTTCTTGTTGGTCAACACTAATAGTCCGGTAGCCGAGCTTTTGCAGATGTCGCAGCTTCATTGCTTCCAGTCCATTGAGTTCATGGCCAGGCGCAAAGTAGTCCCACCAAGGATGATAAACCAAAGCAAAACTAAAAAATGACACAATTAATTCATTTCAGATGAACCGTTCTTTTCAGTTACTTATTCATAGCAGAAATGCAGTGCACCGATATTTCTGTACAATCAGTGCCGGTGAGTCGTCAGGTTTCGTTACTAAAATCTCGACATTACAGAAATCTTTCACAACTTGCTACAGTTAATTCACAATGTGTAAAAATCAAAACGACTCAATAAAAGTAGCATAATTCTAAACGATTCTAATGTAGAAGAAAATGAAGACTATAATAAATGAAAATCATTAATTCGATAAAAGAACCGTTTATTTGTCATACCAAGTTCCATCTTTCGGAGCTTCTTTGAGAAGGTGTGGGGAATCATTAGACAGAAGTTCGGACGGCAGTGGCATCGACCGCATGTCATCGATTCTCACGAGCATCACTGCAATTAAGACAAGAAATAAATTAGTGCTCGTCCGAAGTGTCGTCGGATTTCGAAGACGAATGGACTTGAAATGGAAGATGTTCCGATAAATCATCACAACGGTACCGGGTATTAATGACCATCAAGCAAATTGACGCGAATGTTCACTCAGGTAAAGATGCGCTTAATTTGAAATTAGGGCAATAACTGCATTAAAAATAATGCATTGCATACCAGTGTGTTCGTTATGCTCTTCGTAAAAGCGAGACAGCAGATACACATTGTTCTGTCGTCCAATTTGCATCAAGTGGAAAGAGATTGATAAACACTTACTGGCGCCGCTCGATATACTAAATCTTGCACGAACAAAAGCATACGGAATTTTTTAAGTCTTTGCAGTGTATGATGACCTGTCAGTGTGCGGAAAATAAAGAAAATGGATACATTTACACCTATGCCCAAGTATAAATCGGTACCTACAGAAAGCAAAACAACGCACTCGCAAATCTCAAAAATTAAACATACAAATAAACAACTGTTTATTGCTGGAAAT
>JAQGAU010002265.1:0-16071 GCA_034698045.1 Paramacrobiotus richtersi
TTGTGTTCTCCGACAGGAACGGTTACCAGTGCATCTGTCACAAGTGCTCACCGGAATATGTTAGTATTACATCTGAACAGAAACTTTCTGTGCACTGTATCGTCCATTTCGCTGTCAAACTTTCATTGCACATACCGGTCTATACTGCTTAGGAAGCGGAAATCAATCCACTGAAGTGCACAACGGCTGGCTGTTTGGAGCGTTTACCGAGTGATCAGCGTTCGTTGGCTCCGTGTCCGCGGTGTGGTGTGATCAATCCAGACCGACTGCAGCAGTTTCGGCGCTTTTCGGACAAGTATGAACTGATCAGGGAACGAGCCGAGGAGGAGCAGTGGAGTAATGAGAAGAGACTGCGACAGCAGCGCGTGCTCTTGGAGGAGATTGATGCTAGCGGGATTTTGTGTGCTGATGCTCATATGCGCTTTGTCTTTGGTTGGGAGTTGGCGAAAGGGTACGTGGAGGAAGGGAATTATGAGGAGGCGTGAAAGCTACGCCAGGAACTGGCTGCATGCATGCGGTAAGAAAGTGTTGCGTTAAATAAAATTTATTTGTGTATCTCACTAATCTTCGTCTTGTATGTTGATAACATTCATGAAATTTATCGGATGTTAAAAAACATGCAATCAAACTGCAGCCGAGTATAATAATCAATGGCTGCAGCAAAATGTTCCAGTGAAACAACACAGAAACCAGGTATCGAATCTGTAGCCGCATACAACAATTCGTTAATAAATGCAAGGAAATTACTGACAATTAACAACTGGTTATTCTTCTCGAGATTACTGTGAGAATGTATATGATCATACAGTAAATGATTTAAAGCGAAGGCAGTTTGTACGTATTAGTAATGTTTTTCTAGCCGTATCTTGCCAAAATACCATCTCCAGCGTGCCGACTACCTGTTGAAGGCTGGCCAGTGCCTGATTGATTACATGGAAACAGGGTCGTCCGCGTTACTCGGCGTGGCACCCGTGTTCCTGGCCGACCACATGATCTGGATGGGATACTGTAAAGAAGCGCGGACCATCTTCGAGAAAGTGTGTGGTCCAGATTCGCAGCGCGCGAAGGAGACACGGGCGACGATTGACGATCTGGTCCGTATTACGGCCAGGATGGTGAAAGCGGTGGTTACGGGCCGCTGAGATTCGCTGCCAGATCTGCCGGGAAATCACTAACAATTAGATAACCAGATTGTTGTTTGGTGCGTTTGCTCTGGTTACCGATGGAAAACATGAGTTTGTACTTGTCGTTCATCAGCACGATGGTTTTTTTCCGGATGGTGTAATTGTTATTCGCTTTCCTTTGTATAGGCCATGTACCAGTATTGTTTCGTACTTCCCTTGGTACATACGCAATTGTTTGTTTAATGGTATTTTAAGCTTTCATCCAGAAATCGTGCAGACAACTACGTATCACATACATGTATTAGAGCGTCTCTTCGGGAAATTCGAATGACTAGATGTATCGACTGCAGAATTGGTCGCCTTGTTGCAACAAAGTACGATTAAAAATTGTATACCAAGAAAAATTATTGTTAATTTGCTTTGTTTTGCAACCATTCCGGGCGACTCGATATATCCCGAAAGAGTCGCGGTACAGACGACGAGATCCATATGGCACGAGTATTGACATTTCGCGTTTATATACAACATAAATGTTCACACGGTCAACCACAATGCAGCATTCCAGTTTGTGTTTGTTGTTCCGAAGTACGCTGTTGTTTTTTTTGCAAGGCAGTATAACAGTAGCTTACTACATGTTCTGGAACTATGATCGGTGTTCTTTTGTACAGGTTCTGTGCCACTGGTAATACCAAAATAATTATGTTCTTAAAAGTCGTAATATGATTATCACTGTGTTTGCAGTTGTTTGTGTGGACTTTGGTCCAGTGATAATCAGTTAGCTAATGTCGGGAATTGGTAACGACTTGAAATAAAGCTTTCTGTTGTGTTCTTTCGAAAACTTGAAAGTAGCAAAACGTTTCGGCTGCAAAAGCTACCATTTATACTTGCACTGCAATATGCTGATAACGATTAAAGATGAAATGTGTTCTTTTGGTTCATTTGCAGTACGGTATGTCCAGCACCTACTCCCTGTCACAGGCTATATCTATAGTTTACTTACAACAGCCAAGTGGCGACTTCGAAGCGTGCAACAATTCCTTAACAAATTCAAGAAACGGATTGACCTAACAAATTACTTATCTGTTTTCCGATGTTACTGTGAGAATGAAAGCTGGGATTTTTTTAATGGAAGTGGATTAGAGATGACTGCATGCAAATGCATTTGTCGTGCAGGAGAAAGCAGATTGTATCGCATTGTACATCCTTTAATTTCTAGCCGTATCTTGCCGAAATACCACCTCGACTGCGCCCAGGGCCAGTGCCTGGTCAAGTACCTAAAGGAAGAGTTGACCACAAGTAACGGGCACTTTCATTTTACCCGGGATTCACCATTCCCCCGGCTGGTGCCGCTGTTTGTTGACGAGTACGCGATCTGGATGGGATACTGTAAAGAAGCACGGGACATTTTCGAGAAGTTTAACCCGCAGTTTAAGGTGTAAAATACCCAACGGGTACCGTTTTGGGTGGTTCTCAAAGGCAATTTTTTGCGTCAAATCGCAGATATTGTATCGTTACCGCATATCGTACACATGATAGCAAAGGGTCTGATCTACCCTGTGATCAGGTCATTGTTTACCCGCAGTGCTCGCGCAGCCCACAACAGGCGCGTAAACAAAGAGCAAGTAAATAAGAAGAAAAGTCTCGATAAATTCAGCCGTGCATCAAAAGTATGATTTGAAAACGCTATAAAATGCATAAAAATACAAGAAGGATTATTGCACAAGCTTTTTCGATTTCATTGATTATGTAAAAAGTTATTGAATTTTGAATATTTAGAAATTTAATATCTTTTGACACAATCATGAATCAACGAAATTAAAAAAGCTTGTGTAATAACGTTTCTTATCTTTTTATGCGTTTTATAGCGTTTTTACATCATACTTTTGATTCACGGCTAAATTTATCGAGACTTTTCTTCTTATTTACTTGCTCTTTGTTTACACGCCTGTTGTGGGCCGAGCGCGCATTGCGGGTAAACAATGACCTGATCACAGGGTAGAGCAATCCCTTTGCTATCATGTGTACGATATATATGCGGTAACGATACACGTCTGCGATTCGATGCAAAAAATTGTATTTGGGAACCACCCAAAACGGAATCCGTTGGGTATTTTTTCACCTTAAGTGTTGTTTGCTTTTCTTGTATGGGTATGTCAATATTGTTTCATAAATCGTGTGTGAAATTTTTGTTTAAGCTTTCATCCAGTGATGATCATGCAGATGGTTACGGGAACTGGTATTATTTTGTGTCTGCAGTGAGGGAGGCTCTTCGGTTTTTTATGATGGGTTTAATGTCTTCCTGCAAACGGTGCGTAGCCCCCTCAGGCCTGAAGGCAGAACACTAATAGTAGTTCGTCCTCACAACACGTACACGTAAATTCTTGCTGTTAAAAACAAGTCATCATAACGATCTGCGCGTACACAGAGTTAGCGATATATACGGTTGGGCTATCAAAGCTACGTACTAAATTAGCAGACAGCAGACCCTTATACAGCAAACTGGGAACACGATCTTTTTACAATATCGTTCCAGATTGTTTCCGTTGGCAGATGCGGACGTCAGGATTTGCGGTCACCAGCCGGCTCTCGTAACACGCCCAACTGCGCTTGTTGTTGTTCGAACCATAACACCTCAGGATCTGATATGATCTTGCTGTAGGTCTCCGTCTCCTTAAAATCCTGCGATGACCTTTTAGGAATTTTGTGATTCAGGAAGATATAACAGTCGTGGTAGTTCCCGACTCCAATATATTCCATCCCGGTGCGCTCCGCAACAGCTTTTGCCGAGTCGGATCCGCCGATGATTTCGCCACAAACATATTGGAGTAACTGTCATGTGGTTGAACCACACAAATATGTAGCAAAATGAAGAAGATCCACAAGCACATGTTGTACGCATGCAGATTTCTTGCGGACACTCGAGTAGGAAACCTGTAGATTGCAAAACGTTCTACATACTTGTCGTTGCAGCGCAATATGGTATTACTTGAAAATTATATACGAACCAAAAAATGTTCATCTTTTCTTGTAGTTTGCCCCGTAACCGCGTTCAGAGCAACTCGTAAGCTAAGAACATGTATTCATTAGACACAGTCTGCCTCAGACTGCCTGTCTAATTTCTGTCAGATTAAAGATCGCAGTGTAGCGTCGCACCTTGAGAGAGATACTTGGCCCAAATCGTTTCAAATCAGATTCATTTTCCAAGAAATCAGAAAGTATGTCAGGGTGAACAAGATAGAGAAGTGGTCTGTCGGACGCGAATACGGGCTACTTTCTGTTGTAAAATTGTTTCACAATTAGCTATACTAAAAGATATATACTAATAACTTATATATGTTCAGAGTTCAGGCATCCGATCAGAATACCGTTCTGCTTATAAATTCCAATAGGAAACACATGCTCCTTGGGTTTATCGTGGCACTCAGGCACTGTGAACTAATCATGTCATACAGAGGTTTCACTTTTGGTCTCACCAGGTTTAATCATTAAGAGATTAAGAACAGATGGGAAAACTGAATGTCCGATGAGACGCGGAAGCCGCTTCAGCTGCGGTATGTTACGGTCATGCCAAAAACTCCTGCTAGTGCTGGGCACACTTTGTGCCCAAACGGCACGGTTGGCGCAAAACTGCAATGAGCCCAAATGGCACGGTGATTATAAAGCGCTGTTTTGTATTGTGTAAGCATTGCATTTGTCCAGCATAAGCTGCATAACACTGCACGCGGCTTCTGACCGTCGATGATAGTCCGCCATTCGCCGTTCAAGGTCACGTACTCAAGACAATGTGAATTCTGGAAAAACATATTCCTCACAAGTCAGCGAACAGCGCAGACGCCATAGTTGCGCTTTTCGTGAACAGTTTATGGCTGCCGCCTCTGGTACCATTTCGCAAAACTACTTTGACTGATTGCCCATGACGCTCATAAGTCGACCTGATTCGCGGAATTAATGCCAGAATTTTCGACCTTCTTTTTCTCATCTCGGCAGTAGACTTTGTGTAGCTTTGGTCATAAATGGTAATTAATCGAAAAGTTATCGAACGGGTTGAATGTTGATTCTTTATTGTTGAATCCTTCTGCTTTCCGACCAAGATCCATCTGTTTTAACTTTTGAGCTTGTTCGTGAACGGTGGCGTGCCTTGTTCGCAAACTTTCAAGGATTTCTCGAGGGTGAATATTTTCCTCTGGAAATGGATCAGCAAACGGTGAGCCGTTCCTTAGCCAGTGGGGATTTTATCTTGTCATGCGAACCGTGGGTCTGGTGCTTCCATTGGACTGAATACCAGAATTTCTGTGCTTACTGCTTTACGGAATGCGACGATCTTCGGACGTGTTCAGGGTGTAAACTACATCGATATTGCGATGCAGATTGTCAGGTGAGTACCGTCTCATACAGTAATCCGTTGACGAATGCGTAACTAGAGCTGCAATGAGTAGGCAGCGGACTGGAAAAAAGAACACAAAATGGAATGTGCCATGCTTAAAGGACTGACAGCTTGCATGACTGAGGTAGAGACCATGAAAGCGGACGTTCCTGTAGGGCACGCTCTTGACAACGTTGAGGAGGCTGCGGCGACGATGATACTCATGTCGAAAATCAAACGAAAATTCCAGGTATGGCGTACTTATGTAAACATCAAACTACCTTATATCTTACGGGAAAAGTGGTTTGAAGACAATTGGTACAACAAAAATCCTGAAAGATATCGACCCGAAATTGGTCTCTGCACTGGGAGCAACATCCGTGAGAAATATTCTGTCATTGTTCCCCACTCGCAGCCATCCGGACCTGACAAAATTGAGCTTATATTGCGAATGGTACAGTACGTCCGGGTACCGTCCCGTGCCGTTTGTCAGCGTTTCGATACATGTAACGCTTTCTCTCCACGTATCCAGGTTCCCGATGACGATTCCCGGGTTGGACTCGTCCGATTGGGCAACGACAGGTCCCAGCAGTTTTCGGGAATGCTGTAGCATTGTGGAATGGAACGCCTTGCCGATCGTCCAGTCGACGGCAGAAACGAAACGCAAAGTGGGAGCGGCGCTATTCCCGCAGGCGCCCCATCGCACCATGACGGCGGTCTGCTGGGATAGCAATGTCCACCTGGACTTCCGGGGACGTCGGCTGTTTATGCACGCCACGGAAGATATTCCAATTTATCGGGGACTAAAGGATGTAAGTGGCATGCAGATCATGCTGATGTACTTACTTTTACATACCAATGAGAGAAAAGAATATCAATGGCGGAATCTGAAATAAAAGGGAATGGCGGAATCGGAGAAAAATAAAAAAATAATAGTGCCCCCCCCCCCCTTTATTACGGGCCTGGGTAGCATGGAATTGTTACTGCCGTTTTTGTATGATGACTTGCTCTTTTCAGCTGCACTACTGTGTACGCATGTTGAATCCGTTCTACTTGACGCGGGTGGAACGCCGTCTTGTGTTCACCGATCGGAACGGTTACCAGTGCATCTGTCACAAGTGCACACCGGAATATGTTAGTACATTTCAACAGAAACTTCACACAGTCCGTTTCGCTGTCAAAAGTTCATTGCACATTATCGGTCTCCTGTTTAGGAGGCGGAAATCAATCCACTGAAATGCACGACAGCTGGCTGTTCGGAACGTTTACCGAGTGATCAGCGTTCGTTGGCTCCATGTCCGCGGTGTGGTGTGATCAATCCTGACCGACTAGAGCAGTTTCAACGCTTTTCGGAAAAGTACGAGCTGATCAGGGCATGTGCCGAGGAGGAGAAGTGGAGTAATGAGGAGAGACTGCGACAGCAGCGCCTGCTCTTTGAGGAGATTGACGCTAGCGGTATTTTGTGTGTTGATGCGCATATGCGCTTTGTTTTCGGTTGGGAGTTGGCGAAACAGTATGAGGATGAAGGGAAGTATGAGAAAGCGTGGAAGCTGCATCAGGAACTCACCGGATGCGTGCGGTAAGTAAGTGTGCAGGGCCAAAAATCTGTGCTTTGTGAACACAAAGTGTGCTGGCGTAAAGTACCATGTGCCTACGTAAACAGAAAGTTGTGCTCGGAAACGGGCAAGACTCCCCTCTTTGCTGCGATATTTAAATAAAACCTTGTTATCGTTTTACACTTCTAAAATTAGAAAACTGAAAAGTGCACTGTTGGCCGGCTGGGCTATTACCTGCCTGGTGGCAGCTGTGTGTGTTTCGCCTTCGCTTCAGGGAAGTCAAGATGCTGCAGTCTATGACTGGGAAATAAATACCTCGCTAGTGGGAACCGCAGCAGCGGATAGTGTTATTTTCCATTCCTGTTGCTTCAGATATTCCAAACAGAAAGAGGGTTATTTATTTTCTGTAGTATTTCAAAGTTTGCACCATGCCTAAAACAAAGAAACTGGATGATTCTGTCGATGCATCACAGCGATCTGTTTGCGATTATTTTGGAAAGTCATCAAAACAAGCGAAACGAAAAAGTCCTGGTAGCCCGACCGAGGCCTCTGACGATGGCTGGTTTCTGCGATGTTCTCATTGTCCTGCATTCACAAATTGATATTTGATACAGTACTTAGCTATGAGACTTGCACGAACACTTGTAGCTGAAATGCGATATCCTGCAGCAAAAACAACACGCGAACATACGATCGCGGCGGTCCCAGCTTCCGAAGCCACTACATCATCGCCACTCCTTCCACTACCAGGGCAAAGATATCTGATTCAGCAAAAGACCGCTGATGGCAAAATTGTATCGTTTTTTGCCGAACTGGCCCCGAAAGGCCCTACAAGAGGCACTACAGTCACTTGCTTGAATACGGTCCTTAGTGAAGTTGCAACTTGCTCTGCCTCGACGACAGCCACAACTATCGAAATACCGGGATCTCAGTCAAAACTGTTACCATCGGCAACGGATGCGTCTCGGAATTTCCATGATGACTGTCTTTACGAGAACGACAACCACGCTGCTGATACTTTGAATGATAAAGCAAGTAACGAAGTTCCTGAAGGTATGGCTTTTCAGTCAAACGCGGTTGTTTACGTACTGGTTCTCCGTACGTTGTGTACTGAATATACCATTTGTTTTAGAAAACTGGATCACGGAAAACTGGCAAAGCGAGAGAGGGAGCCCTGCTGCCAGTGTCGAGCGAGACGATGAAGTTTCTTTGTCAGGCGACGATCAGGATGCAAATCCGGTTGTTTCTGAGATGGAAGCGATTAAGAATGCGTTTGAGCATTGTGGGACCAAAAAGGGCCGGAAGCGTTACCGTTGCACAATCTGCCACACATTCCCGGATATTGTAGCACAGCATGTGTATAGGAACAGCAACAAGGGATACGCCAGTGTGGATGGACTAGTTAAGGTGAAAAAATACTCTATTGGTTCCGTTTTGGGTGGTTCCCAAAGACAATTTCTTGCATCAAATCGCAGATGTGTATCGCTACCGCATATGGTCTATATGTTAGTAAAAGGGTTGCTCTGCCTTGTGATCAGGTGACTGTTTACTCGCAGCGCGCCCGCAGCCCACAACATGTGTAAACAAAGAGCAGGTAAATAAAAAGAAAATTCTCGATTAATTCAGCCGTGCATCCCAAGTATGATTTGAAAATTGTTTAAAATGCATAAAAACATAAAAAAAAGAATATTAAACAAGCTTTCCGATCTCATTGATTACGTGAAAAGTTATTGAATTTTGAATATTTTAAAATTCAATATTTTCTGACGCAATCGACGAAATCCGAAAGCTTGTATAATAACGTTTTTTATATTTTTATGCATTTTACAGCGGTTTCAAATCTTACTTTTGATGCACGGCTGCATCTATCGAACCTTTTGTTCTTGTTTACTTGCTCTTTCTTTACACAATTATTGTGGGCTGCGCGCGCTGGGGGTAAACCATGACCTGATCACAGGGTAGAGCAATCGCTTTGCTATCATGTATACCATATGCGGTAACCATACACGTCTGTGACTTCGGCAAAGTGTCTAAGCGAACCACCCAAAACGGTACCCACTGGGTATTTTTTCGCCTTAAGCGCTGTCGGGAAATGGAGAGCCATGTGTCGTCTGAGCTCCATAAAGCTTGTCTGCGTGCCGTGGATCTCAAATCCATGACGAGTGCACAGAAGGCTGAGTCCGCTCCGCTTGTAAAGCATGTGATTACTGCACAGAGAGATCTTGCCTTGACGGTTATGCGGTACCTGCCTACAGTGTACAATGACGCGAAACGTGGAACGTTGTCGGCTTGGTCCTATCCGTCTCGTCTGGTCGCATTTGATATGGGTCAGCGCGCTAGTCCAGACAGCTTTTCATCCTACGAACCTCCCAAATCGCTCAACTACTGCAATCCTGCTGCACACCGAGAATTTTTAAGCGCAATTGTGCAATCGGATTTAGTGACCCTTCGCGATACCCTTCGAACAGCCATGGCTGTATCAATACGCGTAGACGGCAGCGTGGATAAGTTCCAAAAAGACAACAAACACGTTATGGCTAAAGTAGTGTTACCTAACGGCAACGATATCCTGTGCTTCCTTGGATTTGCAAGACCAACAGAATCAAAAACAGCTGGTAAGCGGCTTCAAGGGGGATTTTAGGAAGGCCAAGTTGCACTGCTTTACTGCGCTCAAGGCTCAGCGCTATGAAATAGCCAGCAGTTTTAATGGGTGCCAAATTTTGGCTGTTTCTTTCACCTCGCACACTTATCTGGCTTAGGGACCGGTATAGCAGTGATCGCTCTATTGTATTATGAGGTCTTTCACTTCCCCTTTCACACAACGGGTGCAAAACACAGGTTCATTATTTCGCCCTGTTCGGAAGGTCATAGCTTTACTGTGCTCTTTTAACTCATTGCTCGTAAGATACTTCGATCCTTTCCCGTAATAGCAAGGCCAGCGTATAAGTTATGCTGCCTTTAACCTTCAGCACACTGCCCACAATTCGAAGATTTTATCCTTCAACACGTGCGCTTGTCGGGTGAGCAACCGCACCTGTCCGTTTTCTATTTATTACGTCGTTTAATTGCTTCGTGGCAGACTTACTTTTCTGGCTGACATTACCGCAGTACACGGATTAGTGCAACACACGCCAGACGGTAGCAGTTCACCCAGATCGCATGTGTTCAAGATAAAAATGTTCAGATTCTGGGCAGTGAGCTGAATATTAAAGGTAGCACATATGCAAGCCTGGATATTAAAGGGAAGGATCTTAGTATCGTTGGAAAGAGCAAAAAATTCGGTACGTCTTGACACAGTTACGTACTGCACACACTGTGAATAATCAAAATGTTTAAATGCTTATAACTTGTTTGTTTATCAACGGTCAACCGATTCTGCTCATTTAAGGTCGGAACACGACAAATGTCCTACTGTTTCCAACAATACCTTACAGGCAAAGTTTTGCTTAGAATGCACAGCCGAACTAAGACTGGTCGATACAACGCATCTGTTGTTTGCAGCCGTTGACTGAAAGAGACAGAAAGAGTACTGGTATTACAATAATGCAACAATTTCTATGCTGTATCCACGAAACCGGAGTAGCGATAAGCCGCGAACTGGAAGAAGCATTCAAAATTCTGAGCCCACCGAAACTGCTGCCGAAACCACGGTCTAAGCCTTAAAGGAATCACACATTGTTGTACATATCCCTTCGATATTTTGCAGGATATGTTGCGGCAGTGAAAAAGGCAGTACAACGCGTTATGCGTTGGGATGAACTGTTTCCAAAGGTGTCATCGGTGACTACTGACGGAGAGAACCTTAACACGGGAGATTGCACTAGTTTATGGGCAAGCCTTCGCACGGAAAGGGAGGCGGGTTCCAAAGGAGTTAACGCGCCGAGCCCGCTGATCACTTTATGGTGCGCAGCACATCGAAGCAACCTGGCGTTTGAGGCGCTCGAGAGCGAATCCACTGAAGTGCACAGAGTGATCACTGATGCTACTGCCTTAGCGGCATTTTTCCATACATCTGGCACGCGTACGGCTGAGCTTGGAAAGGTAGCGTTGGCTAACGATTACAAAGTGCGACGGATGCCGAAGTATTTCGAAGTACGGTTTGCCCAGTTCACCGAAACGCTACTTGTTTCAATCTTGACTTCTTGGCGCGCGCTCGTGAAATACATGAAAGAGAGCGAAGATTCCAGCAAACCTGCGCGAGACGGATATCTGAAGAATCTGACTGATATAAACCGGCTACGACTGCTGTGCTTTCTTGCGGATGTTCTGACTGTGTTTTCTCGGTACCAGAAGCAGATACAGTCGAATTCTCTCACACTGTTTGATCTTCAGAAGCAAACGGAAGGGATTAGTGACAGCCTGAGTCGTTTACTCCGCGAGCCCTTGCTAGGTGGATGGGAGAGTCTTTTGCAGTCGAAGGTGCAAAATCAAGATGGTTGCCTAACATTGTACGGTGTCGAGCTCTGGGAAAAAGAACGTCGGACCACCAAGCGCCATCAGTACGCGCCACAGGTTCGCAATTTCGCAGACATTCGACCAGATATTGTCGCTTCGCTACGCAGCTATGTATCCGATCGTATGAGTATCGATAATGCTTTGCTGTCAGCAATAGCACCGTTGCAGAAACTGGACAAACACGCCACGGGTGCCGCGCTCAAAACTTGCCATAACCGGATTGTGCCTGACCTTAGCATGCGAGAGTTTGGACTGGCGTACTACGAACTTGCACGTAAGCTGGAAGGCAGGGATATGACAAGCCGAGAGCTCTTGAAGGTCGCTTTACGCGAAGAAGGAACTCGACCGGTAGCAGTTGCTGTGGCACGAATAATCGCTGCCGTCCCTCATTCCTGCGATGTCGAGAGGCTGATTTCAGCTTATAGTCGCCTTAAGTCCGACGACAGGTCATCATTATCCGCAGAGCACATTATGGACTATTTGCATGTTCAGGTGAACATGCCGCCATTGGCTGACGTCGACTTTCGTCCAGCTCTGAAGTACTGGCTTGCCGACAAGAAAAGACAACCACGCGATGCGCCCAGCAAGAGGAGTGCATTTTTTGTTGATGTGTTTAAGGAGGCAGCAGAGAAAGCCAGCCAAAAGAGCTCGAATTCCGAAGTTGAGTTTTAAGATTGAAATTACCTACTTTAGTCAGAAGCTGCCGATCGTTTGTCTTACGTTTTCAGTTGTATCAGTGGATAAAATGAGTCTGTAATCGCCCGTGAAAAACAACAACAGCAGACAAAATAAGCGTAATATCGAACGCGCTGCTTGCCTGAACTCTAACGGAAGCAGACTGTTAGCAGTTAACCTCAAATTTGTCTAACATGCGTACAAATCAGATGAAATTTTGAAACTGTGCTCACGTAAATTCCGAAGATTTTTGGCTCTGTAAGTGTGTTAGCCTAGATTTGATTGTTAGTGTCAGGTTTCTCCTGTGATAAATGCACTTCGGCGGACTGAAACATGTTATCACAATAGCTAATCATGAATCAAAGCAAGCGTCCCTGCTGAAGAAGAGACAGACTCTGATGGCAGTGATTATGCTTTTCAGCATTATTATGCCGAAATACCATCTCGAGCGTGGCCATTACCTGCTAAAGATTGGCCAGTGCCTGTCCAAGTACCTGAAGAAAGAGTCGACCAACACTGATGGCCTCGTCCAGTACATCCTCAATTCCGCATTCCCTCGGCTGGCGCCGGTGTTCATTGGCGACTGCACGATCTGGATGGGATACTGCAAAGAAGCACGGGACATTTTCGAGAATCTGTGTGGTCAAGAATCGCCGCCGGTGAAGGAGACACAGGCGACGATTGAACATTTGGCCGGTATTATCGTCACGATACTCAAAGCCGTGGTTACGGGCGGTCAAGATCTGTTGTCACATATGCCGGGAAATGTGTAGCGGACCAGGTTGTTTTTGGGCGCATCTGCTCTGGTAATTGCTGCACTCTGCAGAACACGAGTTTGTATTTGTTGTCCATTAATAGTTTAGTGCAATGATCTTCGCGAAGAGCAGTACAAGTAATGTTTACTTTTCTTGTACAGGCAATATACCAGCTTTATTTCCTACTTTTCTACGTGTATGCGCAACTCTTTTGTTGGACATGATCTTGTAGACGTTAAACCAGTGATAGTCGCAATCATGCAGATAACTATAAGAATTAAACGTTTTCCTTCTCCAAAACCCCGACTCAGTAGACGTCTCGATTGCAGAAAATATTATTTCTTGTTGCAACAAAGTACGAATAAAAGCATAGTGGCACTGAAGGGATTTTAGAGATGAAGAGATGCCCTGTCTCTTGGTTCAGTCGTACTATGATAAAAGTTGTATACGAAGTACACTATTCATCGGGTCACTCGCTATATCCATCAGAGAGCACACATTAATTGTCACGGCAGATATTTATATTTGCCTGTCTCCTAGTCTACCCAGGTCTAGTGTCTCTCAGATGTCTTGCAGAAAGTCGAAGTCTGTGTAATTAGCGTTGAACAGGTAGAGACTAGAGAGGGCGATGGAAATGAGGATGCATCTGCGTCCGTAATAGAAAATTGTTTCGAAACAGACTGTGTTCCAAGAAATCGACAAGTATGTCAAACCGATGCGCAGCGAATGCGTCTGTGTGCGCTGAAATACGTGATAATAATCTATGTTGCTAAAAGTGGTCGTAAGAATAGTGTATTCGCGCGAGTTGGTTCTTACGCCGACCAAGCCCAGAAAATGTTTACTTCGGGAAACTGGCCTCCTAACATTGGGGTGCGTGCGTGGATGTTCGCCCCCAAGCAGGCTCAGTAATGTGTCATTTGTGTGGTTGCGGACTGTCGTTTCATTGTTTTCATGTACTGTACTGAAATACTATTTAAACCTGGCCATCGAGAGAAAAGCGCGGTACATGAATGCCTCCATGATTATGCATTTTTTCTCTCTGCAGTGCTGAAGAAGACAGTCGGGGGATTTTCATTTTCGACAGTTTGTGGCTTTTTTTGGAAATTACAGCAGATCCAGGCTTTGTCGTTCGAGTCCCGTACTCCCGGAAGCGACGGGCAACCTTGTCATGGATTCACAGCGCTCATTTTCACCGGGAGATTTGATCTTTTCGTACGAGCCGTGGGTGTGGTGCTTGAGCACTCGTACTGAATATGGACAATATTGCGCCTACTGTTTTTCCCAGCGGAAAGATTTGCGGGTCTGCTCGGGCTGTAGACTTCATCGATACTGCGACACCAACTGTCAGGTAAGAAAGAGTCTTTCATCACTGTGTGATATTTTAAAAAATGTTATGCAGTTACTATACAAATTTAATTCTACGGATTCTTTTCTCTGTGACACAGAGAAAAGAATCCGTATATTTAAATTTGTATATGTACATGCATACTACATTATTGTAGTATGTACTCCCATTTCTACACTTTTTATTGGCACACCAGTGTCACCACTAAAGTTGTATTATAAAGCGTATACGCATTTCCAACACTTGCCGCTGGTTATAATCATGGTCTCAATGAATGCGTTATACAGGCGACGGACTGGAAGAAGGAGCATAAAATGGAATGTGCCATGCTGAAAAAGGTGGACTGCGCTGTGGCTGTAACTCCGAAGATTATCGGTTCACACGACGCACTGCAAGGATCGGCATGTCTGCTCTTGATGTCCAAAATTGCAAGAAAAATTAAAGTAAAGTTGCGTTCGTCAGTATATATTGATCCTATATATGACAAGTTTTTACTATAACGAACACCTTGAAATAATTTAAAAAATCTCCAGCTGCTGCGGTTTCAATTTTTATGATCTTTCATGCTACATGACTGATCTATGTATTAATTAGATAACGTAAAATTAGCAGTCTGCGAACTTTATTTGTTCTAATGACGAACAATATAAGACAACGATTAGCATACAGTTAACCGTACTGCCATGTGTATTACGATTGATTACGGTATATGATTTCATCTGCTCCCTGATGTTCCAGATGGAGGTGATGGACGAAATTACTGGACTGGAAAGTAAAACGGCTCGCGACATTATGGGCGCGCTTCCTGTCCGTCCAAAAACCAGCTGTAACCATGCCACTTGGCAGTCCGATGCGTACGTCTAGGAACTTTTTGTCTATACTATACGTATGTACATCTAGTGAGCTCTGGGTTTTCATGTAGGTTAAAGCACGACGACCCCGAGCGCTTATTTCCGGGTTTCAATCCATTCTCATCCAAACCTGATTTCTTGAAGTATCTTCGAATTGTCCAGTACAATGCCTTCCCAATTCTGAATGCCGGCTTCAAAGACCGTTGCATTGGAGCGGCACTCATTCCACAGGCGCCATACCGAACCATGACGCCCGTCTGCTGGGACAGCAACGTGGTCATTGATTTCCGGGGACGAAATCTCGTTGTTCACGCGTCGGAGAATATTCCGCATTATAAAGGACTGAGCGATGTAGGTCGGATATGGCTGTGTTCCCTGTCTCTGCTGTACATAGTTTACGTGCTTTTCAGCTGCGGTACAGTGAACTCATACGGAATCCATTCTTTTTGACCCTGGAGGAGCGCCAAAGCCTCTTCCTGGAGATGTATTTGCGCCCGTGCAACTGTCCAAAGTGCACTTCTGAATATGTAAGTAGAGGACAATCAATGTTTTAACTGTATATACATTAAGAATCCTTTGAATCAGATCGATCACAAAGTATGCGTAGAAAAGTACTGTACCCAAGTATGTATGTACATAAAATAAAAGCAAACTATAAACCATAATATTATGAAAACAATGATCTTCAACATATCACAGTATTGTTATTGTATTGATTGCATTGTATTGATATCATTGTTTGACGTATACGTATACGTGTTTGCACTCAAACATCGTGATAAATACTCGATGTGCGCTGTACAGGATGCGGAGATCAGCCCATTGAAATGCGGAACACCCGGCTGCACGGAACGTATTCCCAGCGATGACCGCGCCCACAAGCAGTGTCCACAGTGCGGAGCCATCAATGCCTACCGCAGGAATCAGTTTAGGCGTTTCCTGGACAA
>JAQGAU010002266.1:0-16069 GCA_034698045.1 Paramacrobiotus richtersi
CCGCCTACGTCACATCGACATGCCATGCGCCACCCAGCCTTGTGACTCACAGCGTATGCTGTCGCATGCTGTCTGTGCAGCGTAATCGGGTGGCGCATTGCATGTCGATGTGACGTAGGCGGCGCACAGCATGTCGATGTCCTCGTACTGCGGATCCGGATACGGAACGCCGAAAGCTGAACATTAAAAACTTCACTGACTTGTCAACGTTGCAGCGGAGTTTTCACGGCCGCGTTTTTTCACCTGCGCCATATTTAGCGCAGCGTAGGTACACAGACCCAGTGGCGCTGTTCTGCTACCGAAATGTCCCAGTATGGCCTCTACCGGAGGTTGGTGGCCAGCGTGAGCGCACCGCTGCGCGTGTAAGCCGTCACGACGTGACATACCGCTACATTGCGCGTACAAAGATATCTATCTCTTGCGCAGCATTTGACCAACGAGTGTCCAGCAGAACATCGTACCAGCATCTCCTTTCCACCGAAATACTTCTCTTATATGTACTATGGCCCTGAGCAGTACTGTAAGCGGCTTCACGATAAAGAGTCTTAGTGTGGGTCTCGCATTCGAAGAGGATCTCGATACGGTACGGAGACGTGGCTAAACGGAGATACGGTTCGCGAAGCCACCTCATGAGGTGGTTACGGCGCCGTATCTTTCACTTAGCCACGCCTGCGTAAGGTATCGAGATTCGCTTCGAATGCGAGACCCACCCTTACTACCCAAGGTTTGCTGATTCATTTTTACGCAAGGCTACCCGTTGTTGGGTTTCCTTAGATAATGTTACCGTAATTTTTTTGCTACAGTTTCATGGTTCGTCGGTTGATTTTGATAATTAAGTAAATTTTTTCTCGTTAACGATATGTCACTGTATTGCAATCGAACTGAGCCTTATAAAATCAAAGGACAATATCGAACGTTCGGTATTTTTATGAACCCACAATTCGTCAAATCCGACCCGCAAACCACAATGGCAACTGGTAAAGAAATGCAAATACAGTATGTTAAAAAAAATCACAATTGAAAACGGCTTGTAGCAGGCGAACACTCCTAAAGGTATAAAATACAAACGACAAGACGAAACAAGCATCACATCCCTCAGCGTGGCAGCGCGGCCGTCATGGCCGCGTTCTCCTTCTTGACCTGTGCCAAATCCTCGCGGATCCGCTGCAGATTGCTCTCCTTGTCCTTCTTACTCTCCGCATCCACCTGCACCAAAAACAATGCCGCCACGCTACGCTCTGACAGGTTGGACGGATGCTGCATATCACACCGTATTGATACGGCTATATGTGGCCGTGGTACAGTGGCTCATACCCTTCGTTCATCATCATCCCATCTTGATTTAAGTATTTACTCGTTAAACAACAAAAGATCATGCTTTGCGCTCATAACAACTCTTTTTCCGTAATCGCGATGAAAAATAAATCAAACAAAAATCATAAATAAAAAAATAGTATACAAAATAAAGCATACTACCAGATATCTTGTCAACACTTCACAACAAAAGAACACAAAGGAAATCGTTAGAAACAACGGACAGATAGTCATGTCGGTAGTACTGACCTCGTCTTCCAAATCTTTGGTCTCCCGTACAATCAGACCGGTCGCTTCCACAGCGCCGATCAGATTGGAACATAACTCATGAAAAGGGTGAACCAATAAAGTTACTACGAGTACAGGTTTTAAACCTCGATGGATTATAACATAACTTGTAACATGGTGGCTTGCGTCCTGACAATGGGATGTGCCGCGGACTGGTCACGCCGGGTCCGGTAAACGCACCGGTGGTTGGCAATAATTCGTCGTTCTTACCTTATATGTTACCATTAATTCAGGACCTTCCGACACAAAAACCAAGTGTATAATTCTCGGTATATTAAGTACAACGTACTACAGGAAAGGTTCACTTGTCGGTCTCACTATTTCAGATTAATAGAAACATGCGATCTATCTATTCTGCGTATATCTATGTCGGCATGAACTATGCTGAAGTGAGAGCTAGCCATTAGTATCCTGCCTGTAGTCCTGCACGTCCGTCTGTCTGCGATTTGTATCCACACAAACTATGCCGATTTCTGGACCTTTGCCTATTGCAACATGCAATATGATCACCGTTTATTCCATCGTGGGCTTCAAACACGTTGGTTAACAATTAATCTGAACGGGAAACAGATTGAGAAGGAGGGCTAAAAGCGGATTTCATCAAGTATTCCGCGGTGTATGTATCTGGCGGGCTTTCCACCGATACAGATGTCGATCGTCTTTCATCTTCCCATAACACGTAAAAACATATATACAGTATCAGCCACACCACTTTACGATAATCTACAATGACTGACCACCTAATCAGCCGTCTTTGGGGCGATCACCTGCGGAACGCTGCCCAGGGAAGCCTTTTACAAGTTTGCTCTTATAGACTGGTGGGAACTTGAATGTTCCACTTTAATGACCACTTCTGGAACTATAGTATCTGTTTTATAATATCTGTTTTAGTGTCTGACCAACAACATAAAGTGTAGGAGCACTTTAACAACCTTTTTTTATGTTCAGTCTTGAACGAACGATGCAAGTGAACAACATTTTGTGACATTGTTATTACTGTTGTGCAATACAGTACAACTATACAAGGTACTAACGAAATAACGTGCAAACACACTACAACATTCTTTACCCACAAAAAAAACCTCTCCGTCACCAATATCCTCATATTCTCTCATTCTGTTATCACAAGAAATCGTCACCACTGGAAAAAAGCATTCGCAGGATCAAATCTGAACGAAACGCGGGTTAAGAACACTTGTACATGAACCATGAGAAAGCAACGGAAAGCAACGAAATGCAAGAAACATTCCACCACGTGTACAGAAAAAACAGCGAAGATGCACATCAGTCCATGACGCCAAGCGTGTGCACGTCCTCCTCGGTGTCGCCAACGTAATACTTGATCGTTTCCTATAACCAACACAATAATGTTTTATTACACAGAGCACCCGAAAACCGATTTCACACATTCTCAAAATCTGCAATAAACACCAATATATTCATAAAAAGAAAGAATTGCAGTACTGAAAGTTCGATTACAGATATGGAAAATAAATGGGGAAAAAACAATCCGAATTGAAGTAACGGCAATCACAAAAACAATAACGACTGACCCGATCAGGATCCGTGCGCACAACGCCATCCACCATGAAGTTGAACATGTACACGGCGGCTTTGGTGACGGGAAATTAAGCTGAAGACAAAGCTGCCCTTCTCCCTGCAATACACGCATCAAAACATGTCACTCGCACTGAAATGGGTGAGAAGACATCCACAATAACAGAACTCAACAATAAACCAATGCAAAAAGTATTAAATTAACACACTATTTGTTAAATTTATTAATTTATGTCCACTGATAAACCAAAAACAATTAAAAACATGTGCTATGAAATTTATTCAGTCAATATCAGAATGCCTCAACACTTGGCCGACCGCCGAAGGGACAACTGCACTAGTGTATTCAAGGAGGCGGTCAGACGATCAGGGACCAATGCGACTTACCGACGTTGCATCGGTTGTGGCTGCCAGTGGGAGAAGGTACCGCGCACGGCCACCGCGTCGCCCCCGCGTGTCCACTCAATCTCAAGTGGGTGCAGCACACCCACTTCCTCTGCACCGGCCTGGCCCATCAACGATGCCGCGGACTGCGATGGGAACGGAGTGCCGAGGCTTGTCTACACAAGGGACAACGCTCAGACGCGATCACACACAACACCGGCGCATTCGGAGAAACTCATACTACCACAAACAACATTTTATACACGATTATCTTTTCGAATAAACAACGACAAAAGTCGATCATATACTGTTTGCTTTTAGTATTATCATGTTGATAATAATTGTTAAAATAGCCAATATTGTTATTCGGTGAATGCTGTACAATACGATGCATACCGGTTCATCCGCCACGGCCGCGGGCGATTCCATACGTTGCACTGCAGGGCACTCCTCGGCACGGCGCATCTCATCGGCCATCATATCCGCAGTGGTCAGTTTGCGCACTATCTGTTCGGGAAAAGAACAACGTTCAACGTAGAACATGTATCTTCACAGCGTAAATGCACATTCAGCAGACATAACACGAGCACAACCAACGGCAAAACAATCACGGAGACCGGCAGATTTCAAGAACATTATGTTGTTATGAATTAACATTATTTCGAAGAAAACTTCAACTGCATTATTCAAATTCCTGTTCGATAAATTCCAATAATCAACAGGCGCTACACGGGATTACAGTCTGCGAGAAAAAGCTTACCAGATCGGAATCGGGTTCAGACACAGCATTCTGTGGAACTGCCAGGGTGGGGCGTCCAGGGCACTGACCATCAAGCGTTCCGTCCGCCGCATCGGCTGCATGAGACTTGGGATTGTTCTGGAATGTCTGCAACACATAACCGCCATCCAATCACAGTCAATTCCACACACAAGTTAGCGAGCTATGTGGTATGTGGAAATTGGAAAATAACTACCCACGTGCAACAATTTACAACTACGTGTCCCAGTTTATCAAAGAAATAATTTGGTACAATAAATTATTAAAAAATATAATTAACTGCAATTAATTAAAAATTATTTAAACTGATTCTGAAAAAGTACAGTGCTTGCTGTCGCGAATCTCAATCTCAATCTCATTTCGCGGAGAAAATTCAAAATATGTACCTGAACTGAATGACAAACATTAATTGTTAATTTTCTCGGTAAAGGTCCCATTGCATTCCTAGTTGCCAGTAGTTGGTCGATTTTCCCGTAATTTTCTGGGCCATCTCGGCAAAGATTTTAAATTAATGGAAAATTAAATGTCCCCTTCAGTACTTCTATGCTATTTTGAAGAGGACGAAACTAATCAAATAATATATTAAATAATGAGAATTACTGATATCAAACCATTAAATACGTAGCGAATATTGTACAAAATTATCGGCTTTTGTTGTGCTGTGATCCGCATGCAAACGAAGATACCTTGACAAAATCGGAACGCAAGCTGCCCGGGGAATGCGACTCCTCGCCGGAGTGCGTCGGTAAGGGAGCGGTCACGGTCACCACGCGGATTTCCACAGAATCCTCCAAACCAGGCCGGTCCGCGTCCCAAATCTGGGCAGAGTTAAAAGAATATGAATATAAAATATTACATAGAATAATTACAACATCAATACAGACGATATACAAAAATATACAAAACAAAACTTAAAGTGTATGAACAACTCAAAATAAAGATCGGTAACGAATAAAGCACAACGAAATAATAGAATGAAACACGAAGATACACTAATAAAATAAAGCAAACAAACCATTTTCGTTTGAAAACTTTAACGGTTCAGCAAAACATGTAGTTAAGGGAATCTATCGGCGGCGGAGGCCGAAAGTAGTGCGACTGACAAACAAATCATAGCTTTAAAACCGTTAACTGTCTGCATTGTAATCAGCAAAAACAAAAGTTTTGGAAGATGTCTGATGTATGTATTACCGCTTTGATCAAGCTGAGAGTTCTCCAGATCAAGTTCTTCAAAGTAATTTTGCTGCTGCGAAGGGCGCCAGTCACCTTGAGAAGAGTACGGCCAGGTTTCGTACAGTTGACGACAAGGACGAGGTTGTTGCGCAAGGGGTCTCCACTGCGCGTAATGTTGACGATGTCGTCCTCCCTGTTATAAAAACATTTATTTCTCAATCGCACTTAACCCTGTGCAGTGTCCCATCGCAAATCTCACCTGCTGGTTGCGAAGCTGATCTGGTAGTTCCGGTCAGAAACCGCCTCGAATCGTCTCCAATCACCAGCATAATACGCGACCGGCAGGCGTAATTCAGACCCCATTGGACAATCCAAATGCGCCACTGGCGTCTCCGGTGGACTGCCGGCAACTAGGCTGACCATCCCAATTCTGAGGTGTACTGGCTTCAACCTATAAAACACGTCAACTTTCGGATTGCGCTGGTTCTTCGTACTGTTGCGGCTTTGGCTGATAAACTCCTTCTAATTTTCCAGTGGACCTGACAAGGCTCAAAGCGCCGAACGGAGCAACTGAACCCCACTTACACGCACACTGCTCACGTAGGTGGTAGCGTTGGCGGAGATGAGCCCCTTTTCAGCGAGCCACTGGCGCAAGTGCAACTGCGCCAGTGGCGTCATCAAGATCCCGCCTTCGATCTCTCGGCGCACACCGGATCCCCCAGCCGCAGCCACACTGCACACGCCGTGGATCGCCAGAAGAACCAGGAAAACTCGCAGACATCCCCGCATGTCAGACCCAAGGAAAGGCCGGCCCATTTTCACTGCCACCTACTCAAATGCACGCACTTGTATTTTCACCACACTTCGTCCATAACTGCTACAAATTTCCAACTACTGTTTACCGTCATGTAACTGTTATGCGTAATCATTTTTTCACAACGTAAAACAAGTTTGTCCAGAATTAGCTCCTTCAGCTATCCGTTGTTGTCAATTGTTTTCCACTCAAATTGTTAAAACGATCCAGTTCAGTTGAAAGAATAAATCACGAGCGCAAATATTCTCTTGTACAAAATATCCAAAAAATGCCGAAATTGTCCACGCAAAAGGAACAAGGCGCGACGACGCGGTAGTATACTGACCTGCTTAGCCGGGACACGATCCGCACCGGTATCCGCATTTCCGGCAAAGACATCCCCCAGTAACCCAACCGTTCCGCCCCCCGCTGCACCACCACCGAACTCGCCCACACCACCGCCGCCCAATCCCCCGCCCATGGCCTCACTCGACGGCTCCGACTGGCTCAACTGTACACAAACAAAACAAATCAGTCAAAACTGTGTTTTGACTTTAAATATCAACCGAAATTGTCAAAATCAAATCATCCTACATGTGCACTAAATGTAAAGGAGGCATGAGAAAGTGACCTGGCTGATAACGTTGGCCGCGCGGATGGGATCGTGGCAATGGCCGCTGCTGATGCTCAACGTAGCCTCCATGTTTCCAGTGCCTGCAATTAACGGGATCAACCATGTGCGCTTTTGATATGATAGCCAACTCAACACATCTGTTAATTTATTAGAATTCAAAAGCGATAAAAGGGGCAAAACTAACCAGACAAATACCATCAAAATTCACTCCAAATTAAAAAAATCATTAATTATTTTCCAAAATACCCAGGAAATTGATTTCTACAGTGGAAGACAGCTCGACGCATTGGTTTTATTTCTGCCGTTTTTTCTTCGCTTGTGAAAGATTTTACGTCATTTAATCTTCTTATTTTCCTCAGTAATTTGGCATATTATGAACAGATTCTCGCATCTAGGTATACAAAAAAATGATGTGCAGAAGCCATAAAAAATCCATAGGTTTTGAACCAGCAAAAAGAAAAAACAACAAAAGATGTTTTACACTAAAATAAAACACATAAATAAAACAAACAGCTTTTTAAGTAATATTTGTCACTAAATTGCTAAAACATTCGATCTGAAAAACCAGATCGCAGGTTTCCGACAGCTTTCCCAGTAAGAAACCCAACGCCCGAATATATCCTGCTCTTGTGAGTTGTTAAAACCAAAGCACAAGGAAACCAGTTAAATTCCAACGTTTAAAATCATACACAACAAACACGGAAGTACAGACAAGAACGCGGTTCAAAATCTATGACGATGACGATTAAATACAGCGCATCCAAAGAGAGCCCATCGGTTAACTATGCCTACCCTGCGCTATCGAACAGGGAACTGGACGAGGAACGCCACGATTTAAGTTACAAAAACAACAGTAAGTCCGCGAGTCTTCTTTACCACAAGAACGAAAATCAGAATGTTTCTTACCCAAGGGCGTTGGATTCATCTGCTCCTGGAGAGCACGTTCAGCTGTCAAGGCCACTCCATAGGAATCGGGATTGAGTTCGGTGTGAGTGGTATCCATTTCGGGATTGTCCTGGAGAAGTCCAGCAGATCAACAGGTTAAACTGTCCGAAAATCGTTTCCTCAACAAATCTTTCGATAATGAGATGAAATGTGGAGCAATCTGTTCAAAATGGAAAAAAATCCAGACTGCACTTTCGAACGACAGTAACGTGGTCCTGAGTGAAAAACCTAATGCCAATCACATCTGCAAAGAGAAATCAAAAAAACCAGGCAATCGGCTCCTAGTGGACGGTCTGACGCACAAGCGGCGACCCGATTCCAAGCCGAACAAACTGCGGTATACGACGAACGCGCACGATCGATACACGGGTGGCAGTGCCTTGTAACTTGTTGGCTTGTAACAGTAACTTATTCCTAGTGGTGTGGTGTGTTGTGCAGATGGCTGTCTACGTAATCAATTTCTACTGCTTCCAGAAAATTCCGAATCAGTCTCGGGAAACATTCATCCGTCATCCCCCAATCTTACCAGAAAGTCCCATCAAGTTTTTATTCTGGAATCATCTGGATTATCCGTTCCGGCCAGCTTTCCGCGTTCCGCTTGGCCGAGGAGCTCGTGGGGGTTCTTCGTGGCGGAGGTCTCCTTCCAGCGTGATCGTCGGTGTGGAATCCATTGCTCCTTGTTCTGTTTCTAGTCAGAAATGTTGCCTGCTGCATTATCCATCCTCTTAGCCTTCTTTGGGCACGTCTTCGCGCAGGAAGCGTCGACGGGCGACGATCCCGCTCGGGCAGCAGGGAAGAAGCTGGATATCCTCTACGCCGTCAACTGCGGCGGCCAAGAGCATGTTGATCATTTTGGCGTGCCCTACCTAACGTCAGTAGCATGCCACAATCAGCGACAACGTTTCTACGGGTGTTTGACAGGGTGATGCTTGCAGGGACCCCGGGCGCGACGGCCAGGCGTCGGACTACGGCCTGCACTGGCAGACCGTCGCCAATGCCCATCCCGATGATTTTATCCTTTACCAGACCGAGAGGTACGCCGAGAGTACCTTTGGATATGATATTCCCATCCCCAAAACTCATAAAGCCACCAATTTCGTTCTGGTTCTCAAGGTAGGTAATTTTGGGAATTTGCTTATTTTCCGTATTATTTCGAAAATATTTGCATGGTTAATCCTTTTCTTTCTTCGTAAATGAATGGTAGTGGATTTAAATCAAAATTTGTATTAATCAGCTGATCTTCTGTAGTATAAATGCAGCTGTCGAACTATAGCAAGCTGATTGATGAGAAAATGGTAATAGAAAATAGCACGAAATATCGGCGTTCTTCTGTTATTCGCATTTAGAACATCTGAAAAGGGTTTCCTGCATTATTTGCTTAGTTTCGCTGTTAAAAAACTGAAAATTGTGAATCTAAATTATTTAGTCTGTAAAAAATTAATCCTGAAAATTTGTAATCTGTAAATTTAATCCTGAAAACATTTGAGCTGAAAATTCGATGTGAATTTCCGTTGATTTCATTGGCGTTGATTGCATTTGTTCGTGTGCTTGTTGCAGTTTGCCGAGGTCTACTTCAATCAGCCACAGATGAAGGTAAGCGACGATTACTTATAGATGTTCATCTTGATTTCAGTGTTGATTTCGTTGTTTGATACAACGCTGTTAGGAATTTCTAGAAATGTTTATGACTGTAAAATGCCCAGATTACTCGCTCCTCTGAAAGTACACAGAAAGTACTATCAGTAATAAGAAGAACTGTTTAAAAATACTAATAAAAAGAACTGAAGAAATGTAGAAAAATAAGCGAATAATCGTGCGAATTTTCTCTCTGCATGAGAAACTGGAGAAAACGATACCAAGTCGGCTTGGCTTCGCATGAGACAAATTGATAAAATGACGAATGTGTGTGATATTTTGCAGGTGTTCGATGTGCTGTTGAACGGCGAGCACCTGGTGGTGGACGGGCTGGACATCTTCGAGCGGGCGGGCGGGCGCGCGGCGGCCTACGACGTGCAGATCCCCTTCCGCATCACCGGCAACAAGCTCTTGCTGACGCACACCGGCGAGGAGTCCGACTACTCGGGCAGCTTAAGGCTCGATTTTGTTAAGGTATCTTTCATTTGTATACGGATCGTTGTTCTGCATTTTGTTAATAATTTTGTACGATTGATTTTGCAATGATACGAACATTTTAAATAATTTTTGTGCAGTTAATTTCATAATTGCAAGAAACGTTTTATTAATTTTGCAATGATACTAAAATTTTTATTAATTTTTGTTCAGTTAATTTTATAATCGCAAAAAACGTTTTAATAATTTTGCAGTGATACTAACAACTGCAATAATTCTTGTACAATTAATTTTATAACTGTAAGCACAGTTTTAAAAATGTTATAATGATCACAATTTCAGTAATAATTTTTGTACGGTTTGTAAACTGCATCAGGTAAATAATTTGGTACAATATTCGTTGCGCGTATTCGTTAATGAATACATAATCAGTCAGTTGATTATTTAATTATTATCCATTATTATTCAGTTATTGGCATAGTTTGTATTTGAACGTGTGTTGGTTGATGCCTTCGTCAAAAAAATTTTGATTAGGTTGAAAAAAATTATTCGCATTCTGTGCAAAATATCATACTAAAGGGAAATTTAATTTTTCATTTGATTTACAATCTTTGCTGAGATGACAAAAAAAAACTGCGGGAAAATCCACGAATTAAAAATACATTGAGACGTTTACTTAGAAAATTAAAAATAAATATTTGCAATCAAATTTCCGTACGTATTTTGAAATTGCCCCGCAAAAGGAAAACTGTCAGGATTTTTCATAAGAAACATCTGAATTTTATTCAGCGTTCGAGGAGATTGAATGGTTTGTCGATTTGCGACAGCGTGCATCAGAAATTAACGAACTGTATTTGTTCGAATTAATTCCAAGAAGTTGTGATTAATTGCAGTGAATTTTATTTTTGAGACAAAAAGCAAGTGAATAATAATAAGGTAAATAATAAATTATGTTTTTCATAAACTCGGTTTATGTATGTTGAATGTAATTGTGAAGTGCGTAATTATTTCGCAAAACAAGGACAGCTGAGAAATTGAGGATCTGTGTGCGGAATTAAGTGGATGTTGTGGTTGTGTTGCAGACATCCCAGGACAATCCGAAGTGTAACGCTTTCTATGTGGCGCGCGGAACACTCGAAGGTCAGTGCCCTTGGGCGTTACGGTAAAGCCCGTAAAAATCAACCATCATCCTTTTCATTCTTGTTGTGTTGATTGTCGTGCTAATTGCTTCCTCGGATATTTTGTTATCAGAGTACCATTAAATTTTTTGAAGTAAGACAGTTTTCTTGCATATCAAAATATATTTCAGAATTTTGATGTACAGGTCTTATGATTCAGAAGCTCAGCAATTATGGAAATGTGGTGCAAATCTTACTTATGAAAAATTAAATAAAAGAAACGATGTTTATGAATATGAATAAGTAGGAAAATTACAAGCAACTAAAGCAATTGTTAAAAAAGCACCCAGAGTAAATTTGTTAAAAATTGCATCAGAAAAACGGAAAAATGGTTGCTTATCGGGTAGTTTTGCCACGTAATGCACATTTATGCAGAAGAAGACTCGATTGTGCCATTACACTACGAAAGTCCATCTTCAGTGCAGCCGAGACTGGGCCAGCTCGATTGTTAAACATCAAATATCGCAGCTAGATTATTCATTGAACATTTACGGTCTGTAAAAATTATGAACAGTTAAAAAAATGTAAAGGCAGTGCTATGAACTTTGAAATAATGGCAGTGTGTAGTTGGATACAAACAGTATTTGAAATACTTGGACTACATTTTAGGGTTTATTAACCGTTAAAAATTGGGCGGCATTATAGCATTGGAATCTGGAAGATTCTAGATGAATTTACGAATAAACCGATATAAAAGCTAGTCATTTCTGGTAGCGAGAAATCATTTGTAACGAAAATAACGAATTTTAATTTTTGGAGACGAGGAATTAGCTGCCCTTTCGTTTAACCGTAGCGATCGGTAGGAATTGTTACTGACTGATTTATTTACATTTAGTTCAGCGCAGTACTGAGATCGAAAGACAACCAATGACGAAACAATTGTCATTAAATCTTGCTTTTTTTGTAAAATTTGAACCGATGAAGTAACTATGAAATATTGTCATACAAACAGATCAAAATTAATGTTAACGAAAATTGTGGAGAAAATATTCCAGCCATTTTATTGGCTATTTCGACGATCGAATAAATCCCTATTACGCAGTACACAGTCGCACTGTGAAGTCGACTGTGCCACTGCACTAAGAAATTTCTTATTCAGTGTACGAATAGTTTATAATTCCTGACAGTTGGATCAATACTTAATATTAAGAATCTCCTGAATTGCTGTGAAAATTACGAATTAAAACAAATAAAAAAACAGCGAAAATTTTATTAGACAAGTCGTACAGGAATCTGATTTTTTTCTCCTTGTTCGTTAGTCGTCAGTTTTCTCAGTGGCTGCATTGTTAGGTTTGTTGTTGTCGACGACAATTCGTCTAGATATATTCAGCGAGGATTTTGTTTAGCTCATGCAGTAGTGCGAGAAGTCGTAGAACAGTGGCTTGAATGTTCGCCCATTTCATGTTCAGTCTGGCCTCTTGAATCCGTTAACAGCAAAGAGTCAGTTGTCGGTTAACTTTTTTGAAATGGGAACAGAATTACAACCCAGCACAGTGGAACTTCGCGGAAATCGAATTCTCAGTTGACAGCTGAATTATGACACTGGACTGTACAACAGAACAAGAGTACATAAGTCAGTTTGAATATCAAGTAGTTTTCATGTGCTTGCACGAATTTGTTGTCCTTTGCGACAACCGGAGATTATTTCAACTGAGCAGACCGTAGTCAGTCAATCTTCGCTTCCAAATAATGTACAATAAAAAGTGGGGCACTAATAAACACTGCATCGATGCTAAATGTTAATTTCTTGTCCGCATCTGTGTAGACATTCCCAAATTCGAAGCCCCGCCCCGCCGTGAGGAGGAAGAGGACCCCGCCGAGCGGGAGACGCGCGCCGACCCGGAAGCGGACGAATCCGACTCCAACTGGGCGTGGTCGCAGCCGCAGGTGGACTTCCCCACGCCGGGCGCCGCGCCCGCCGAGGAGGTGCCGGGCACGCTGGGCCTGGACAAGTACTACCCCGTCATCGCCGTCTTTCTCTTTATTGCCCTCCTCACCGCGTTTTTGTTCAAACTCTGAGCTTTGTCTTTTTTATTTTGACATGTTTCTGGGTGACAGACCTGCAGCTGTTGTCGGGGGTTTACAGGGAATTCACCGAGTCAGTATTGAGAATGGTTGAGTGGTTTATACACGGAATAGATGGAAGGATAAATGTATTTATGCGGTCAAAGTCATGAATAATGCTAGGCAGATGGCGTTGATGGACATTGCCGATACACGGATTAAAATGCACGATATATTGCTTAAAACTGACGCTTGATTTGATTTCGGTGGGATTGCAGTTTACTTGATGTCTGATGATGTACGTTTTTAATGGTTTTTACTACTGTTTTTGCACTACGCAAATTCGTATCAGCCTGACATCTGAGCACCAAATTCGTAGTTTGACAATGGTCTGCACTTATTGATTGCATTCGTACTTGTCGAGATTTCCGTTATGTACATATAAAATTATAAAAAGCACAGATCATTATGCACAATTTTGTGCAAAAGTATCTATAGTTAGTTCATCATTCTTGCAACGCATCGCCATTCTCAGGAGATATTGATGAAAGTAGTGTTAGCGCCTGTCGGTGTCAACGAAAGCTTTTTAACACGCAAAGCAGTTGCGCTTACAAATCAACAGCCAAGCAAATGCAACGGTAAATAACCAAAGGATTCACTCTTTGATTCAGTAATTGATGAAGTACATGTACGGGAACCGTACTGTAACGAGATACTGCTGACTACGTCAGCTCTGCAAACAATCAAGGTGAATCGATCGCACTCCATTATGTGCTGTTATGTACATAATGTTCGATTTAATGGTACCTAGTCAACATCCGCTTGACCAGACATACTGTATCAAACCGCATCGCAGAGTTTATCACACAAATCACTTATCACACGGACTACAGACCCTAATGCAAAAAATTCAGGATACCTGGAAGAAACCGCTCTTCACTGTCTTCTGGAATTACACTTGCAATAACTGACCCTTGGTCACCGTCAACGGCGTCGTAGGGAAGTGAAACCTTTTCCACCATTCGGAATGAATAAAATGCAGCATTTCCCACAGTGAAGCGTCTACCGCTCGCTTCAGCGTGTTGGCATAGGTATCCCGGCACTGATGGTAATACGAGTGCCACGCTGCAGTCTTCTTGTAGCGGATAGGACCACGATAAGAAATAGTGTGGTTTGACATTATCTTATCCAGATAAATGTTCTTTTGGTAGTCGGTATTGTTCGTGTAGATAACCCAAGGCAGCCGCCCGCTGTTGTATGTCCATTCGGGACGGTAATCCTCCTGGTAAGCCGTCAAAACATCCCTAATGTACGGATGACCTTTCCGGCAGGCGATGAATCCGCTGTTCATGTAGCTGATGTTATGGAAATCCTCTTGAGAAAGCAAGCATGTGTACTTGCCGTTTCTCCAGTCCTTGATTAAATCTGTCGAAATGATGACGATCATTAACCAATACATAATGCGACTGGTACGCTCTTACGTGTTATGCCTGGAAGATAAAAGACATCGGTATCGGTGGAGATTCCGCCGTATTTATACACCGCCGAATACTTGACGAAATCCGCTTCGTGCTGCGGCTTGTCAATCCGCTTCCCGTTGAGTGTCAGCTGTTGGTGAGCGGATACGAAGCGCACAAAGGAGTAATCGGTAATCATGTCACAACGATTAAACGGCCAGAAATCGGGATAATTCGTGTGGATGTAGATTGTGGATGGGCGGACGTAGAGAAGAATAGACAGGATACTGAGACATTCCGTCCAGCAGAAACCACTGGTGTTGCCGTTGGGATGGTCCGTGTAGAAGCGGACAATGTGCACCGGGAACTCGTCGCCCTTCTCGGGAACAACCAGGTCGTTCGTTATATCCGGAACGGGCATACTGTCCGAGAGTGTATAGTTCGGACAAGTGTTGTGTGTTAAATAGAACAGCAGAAACATACTCAGTATACTCAGTGCGGCTAGTGCAACCAATGATTTGACAGTATCGGTCCGGTACTGGGTCCCAGAATGTTGTCTTCTCAGATTTGCAGACATATTGAAAGGGCATCCGGGGAACCGTTTATGACTGATCAGTCGGATACTGTTCTGTTGATATGTCCATCAAAATCCACCCGTCTCCAGACGTGATTATCATAGACTTCTTGCTACATTTGACAAGTTTAAGGTTGCTGTCATTCGCTCACCGGAATGTACTGATTTATAGTACTTAACAACAGCAGTTACTTCGGTGAACGAAACAACAGTTCGACGTACCGAATCAGTACCGTTTTGACCAAACATATATATTGTGCATGCACAATTGTAATCGAGCTGCAGACTCGGATGCGTTAGTGTCGGTTAAACGTGATTGGATAAACGTGACAATCTTGCTGCACTTGATGTGAGATTGTTTTCGCTGACGACGCACACGTTTCAAACATTCCATCTCAAACTCTTGCACGTACCTTAATTGCTTTGATTGGTATAGCATTACGAGCAGTATCCAGTGTTGTCGGATGACAGCGGACATTAGTGCGGTCGCCTATAGGTTGGATAGTCCCACAATTCTTGTCAGTTTCTAAAGTTAATCCGCTATTATAAGAAAGTCATATGTACAATTATTTAATCATCACACAGTCTAGGTGCATACTTGCTTGTTTTTGCACTGCAGAGAAACAGATTATGATTTTTTTTATTACGACTGCCAAAGCTTGCCAGAAAAGTAATGATGTAAGCCGACGGAATTTGTGGCGGTATCATCGGTACGCACTACGCTCTCGATGCTTGTCATACTAATAAATTTTACGGTGTCATGCACAGGGACAGACGATTGAATAGTATATATTATTAATCTCATTACATTTAGCGCTAAGCATTGCAGCACGCCCGAACGCTCACCGATGCCAATTTGGCACCATCGCGCCACTATTTTTTTGCGACCGTTAGAGCTTAAGAATGTTATCTTTTGTGAT
>JAQGAU010002267.1:0-16064 GCA_034698045.1 Paramacrobiotus richtersi
GTGGACATTATATTTCGTATTGCAAGCATCCGGTCACCGGCAAATGGAATGAATATAATGATGCTCGGTAAATAAATGTGCATGAAATTCGAAACGATTAATTTTGTTCAACAATTCGATTATTACAGTAAATTATCGAAATCGGCCCAAAATTAGAAATTTAGGATATGACCGTACTTACAATTTCGAGGAAAACAGAAATAAATAAACGAGTAAGCGATGTGCGTTTCGAAAACACAACCGTAAGGGAAGATTTCCTTAAATAGCCGATAAAGTGCGCGCGCTCGATGACAACTAGTACCATTATACGTAATAGAACAGTTTATACTTAACACATTGCCAAAAAACACTGTAATATTAACCTTTTAACTGGTATTCCTTTTTAGTGTAACTCCTATAAAGGTGGATGATGTTGTCACATCCGAAGCATATCTGCTGTTTTATGAGCTGGCCAGCTAATCCATTTCATGGCTTATACCCCGAACGGGCTTCGCATCGCGAGGAATCCTGCATTCATATGAAGAGCAGTGCTTTGCCAAGCACAGCCGCTCTGTACAAAGTTTCATCTATCGGATTAGATGTCGCCAAAAGATTTTAAAGAGAGTTTTTAGAGTCACCGTGTATTTTTCTTAGCAAAGAAAATGTCTAACAAACTGAGCAGACGTTCTGATATAATTTAAAGACAGCCGCGCACTGCTGTTTATCGGCTGATATTTGGATGCAAAACTGTTATGAGTGCAATGTGATTTTTGCTACGCCTTTCAGTAAACTAATGTAATGCATTTCTTGGCAAAAATCGTTGGCTGAAATTAAAATGATTTCGTACATTATTGTTTCTTCTTCCCTTGTGCAGTATATACCGTGCGTGTTTTATGAAATGCAGCAGAAACCGCGTGAACACAGACTCTTGCAAAGTCCAGTCGGACATTTCTTGTTTTTACACCGTTGCTGTTTCGCGTCCGTCCGTACAATGTGCTGGTCGCAATAGATTACGTTCTACAGTAGTACGGTAACTTGCTTTACATCCTCAGTTTACATCAAACGTATATTGCGGCTCGTATGATTCTATATATATAACGCGGCTGCTTATTGTATTAATATTGCACTAGGTCGACGATAGATACGCCGAATTCGAAAAAGATGTAACGAATTTGTATGTGTTATCTACGCTCAACCAAATGAATGGTTTTATCCTTTCCGCCAATTTCCTTCTGACAATAAACGAAGCGTACTTAATTGTAAGGTAATATATAGCCGTGCTACAGAAAAGATAAACCACAAAACTATTGCTGCGCAGGAATTTCAGCTTATTGTAAGACAGGATCAGAAATATATGTATTGACTCCGTTAGTGTGTAAACAATAAATATGCAGCATGAGTTGTTAGTTTTATATATGATTCAATTTGGCATAGCTACTGTATATAAAAACAAGGAGACATAGCTGTGCGAATAAAGGTCTGCAGTTATGTGTTTTGACACTTTTGCATATACGAATATACTAACAAAGCACAGGGAGCAACTTTAGACCACCTAACCACGGAAGTTTGTCCATGATTGCGATTTTCCGAACCACTACAAATTTTCTAATTCTCTGATAATGTCTGCTGCATTCCGGAAAAGTTGCAGCTTTTCGCTGTAGGTTTTGCGTTTTGTGGCCATGATTTCCGATCCTGTTAATAAAGGCGCATAGATTTCTCGGTTGGCTGCGATTTTCGTTAGGAGCTCTTGAAGCAGTCCATCCTGAAACACAAAACACTGCCTTGGAATCAGTTGATAGGTACACCGTAGCCATACACTTATTACGTTGATGTATTGATGATAGGTATTGATGAAAAACCGATGGATGACCTTTGGACAGAATCTCGGACAATCCGCCGAATAACTTCGAAGTAATCGCGCACTAGTTGCTCCGTGATATCGCATTCCAACTTTTCTCTTTTGGTCAAGCCACGTATTGCTTTACCGTTACTATGCTGCAGACACATAGGTATTAATTTTTTTAATTTGAATGCATTTAGTAATTGCACCATTTCTACTAATTATTCAACTTCGGACACACATTTTATAAAATGCAATATATCGATATCTGCACTGAATTTACGGTCGTCATTGTCAATACTCTGCGGCTGTATATATTCGGGAAACCAGCAAAAACACTGACCTATAAGTACACACAAAATGCCCGTAGAACTACTTCTCGAGTCATTTACCGGCATAACTGGAATATGCGGATCTACAGCTGACCAAGGTCCGGTGATCCCGTTAACTCCGTTTTCATGCGGCGCAGACGTCGAACCGCCAATATTTAAGACCACACCATTGTGTGGCGGCAGCCTTAGTTGCGGTCGTGCCGGGGGAACCGGCGCTATCCTCAAATTAGGACTGCTTCCAGCATGTACATTGGTACTGCCATCGTTGTGTAGACTTTCCTCAACCAGCGCCGTAACTTCATGGAACCGTTTCATGGTGTCGATTTGCGGTTTTTCAAAATCTGGATGTTTCACATTGAGCGCATTTGAACTGCATGCTTAACCATCTCCTTGGTCTCCACCAGGTGAATTTCCATGAACAGGGCAACGGTATCGGATATTCGATCGAAAAGCTTCGGGAACTGTTCTTTAATGTTCTGCATACAACGGAAGATATTCATTTAAATTGCAAACTCGGTTTGTTACATATCGATCGTGTCGGTTACCTTTGTATCATATGCTACATTTATACTCATGATCGTTAATACACACATAGATTTCACTACTGTTACAGGATCAGTGTGTTTTTCTCAAACAAATGCGTATGGTTTCTGTTCACAGTCAGTAATAATGTATTAATTACCAAATTATTGCACATACTCATACGGTCATACCCCCATAATTATGTTCTCCGGCAGAGTTGCGGATGGATAAAAGTTCTTGATGAGCCAGCGTAACACATCGGACACTTTCAGTTTCCATGTGAGACATTTCGGTCTGCACCAAAATGCGGAACGGTCTAATGGTCAAAAACATTTGGCGTTCGGTACCCTACAACACCAATACTGCCACACACCAAATTTTGATATAGTAGTTTGTTTCCGCTGAATACTAATATGTATCAAAAAAGGAATACTGTTGGCTCAGTGTTTCTGAAGATGTCTTAGATCCTAACCTTAGCTATGCAAAAAGGGCATATCTAACATAACATAATCATGGAAAATCCAATATTCCTGAACATGATACTAATGAAATTTTATTGTGGCGTATTACTATCTGTATATTTCGCTTACCCAGGTATTCCGAATCGGTGTTCATGCTTGCTGTTGGTCAACATTATCCAAAGGTTTAATGGCGCTCAGTGCAATCCAGTGCGTTCCGTTGAATAACGAGCGCCACCTTTGACTGCCGTACTGCCTTGGTCGGTATCTCCCGTAGTAGTCCCTTTGAAGTACGTAATTAACGAATTTGTCGATCACGTCGACAATGAGGACGTATCCTGGATTACCGGTAGCTGGCATGGACGCATCGCTTAATTCTGGATCCGCTAGCTTTTTGTGCATATCATTTTTCACCCAGCAGCTGCAGCTGGGCGAAACTTTCCGAAACCATTTCGTTGACCCGTGCTTTGAGTGCCGGTAAACATTTGCGAATATGCTCCCGGAAAATGTACAATTCTGAAGTGAAGGATACAATCAGTGGGATACAGGATACAGTCACTGGGATTTGGTTTACCTGATCATGATTTACCTGATCATATTACTCATATTGTGTCTGAGCAAAGGTCTGCAGTTGCAGCTGCAGACCTAAATGTTGTACCATTAAATTCTTTTTATTTGAAAGGAAAGTACGAGGTACAGATTTGCCACAATAAAACAGCTCACATGCATGAAATCAGAAACAGAATTCCTTGTCAAATTAGAATGTATTTTTAGCGGGATGACCATGATCATGAGTTACGGGTTCGTCTTTCAGCCGTACAATTGCAAAGATTTTGCTGGACCTACTGAATAAGAAATCGAGCATGGCAGTGAAAGATGTGGATGCAACACCAGCTGAAGCTGTTCCAAAACGATTCGTCCTTCTCTGTATTTTTGGTAACTGTCAACTGGATACATTTGAGGTTTTGTAAATGGTCACTAATTTTATTCCCTCGTTCCCTTGTGCATGGAGTTAAACAGGTAGCGAATGCTACTACAAAACAAATTACGTGTGTTAGCTTCTTTACTGCGATCGTACGAACGGGCATTTATAAGCTGTAACCTGACCGGAGCGCGAGTTACCACAATCATTGGGCGAAAATTTTGCTGCATTTAAATTAAACCTTTTTTTTCGTCCTTCACTTTACAGTTGTTCCATCAGCTTTCTCCACTTGCTGCTGTTTTACTAGTACACACTTTGACTGCATTCTGAAAATTTCGGATAATCGTTTTTCGAATCATCCGAAATATTTTATAGAAATCCTTCTGCTTTTTTTGCCTATTCTTTTACGATTTCTCGTACGGCAATGGAGCAGTTTAGGGATTTGTTCGACCGACAGTACTCACCGACAGCAAACAGTGACATTAATGTGGTTGGAGAGCATATAAATTTCCCACAGACTGTGGTCATTTGATATCAGATATTTTAATACTTCAGCTCACCGACTGATATGTCTGTATCATAAGCCGCCAAAGCACAATCAGCGTGCTCCGCTCATTTGCAACGTTTCGCGTACAATATCGTAGCGGTTTGCTCACAAAAGGGCGTACCACCAGCATTACCACCAGGGCGTAGTACCAGCATAAGGTGATAATCAACATCTATGATGACGCTAAAAACCCGTATTCGCACCCTGCGCACGCCTAGAGCCAAGAACTTACTATATCTAACTTATAGGACTTACTATATCTAACTTACTATCTCTATCTATTTTGACATAGTAAGTTCTTGCTACAGCACATCTGTCTGTCTGACCACGTCCGCGTTTCCCTTATGAACGTCATACACGTTCATATTTTTTCATGATGCCGTCGGTGTATAGAAGCGTCACCACTGACCCAGGTAAAGAAGATTGTTTTCAACGCGAAGAACGATATATCTACTCGAAGTATATATATGCATGATCTTGTGGACAGCTTCAGGGGTTCTGTTCTACGTTTTGAAAGTCAGAGTACGGCTCCATTTGCACCAGACTGAGTCTGAGACTGACTCACGTCAACCGTGAAATTAATTATCTCTGGCAAGACAAAACAAAAATACAAAAAAATTACTAGCGTACAATTAACAACGTTAAGTAGGCTGGGACGGCATACAATTAATGACGTAACATGTTTTTGACAAAGGTGGATAACTACCCCAAGAATACAACAGTGAACAGCGGGACGTCATTGTATGCCGGTATTTAATATTGCTCAAATACGCAACTTACAATTCTGAAGGAATTTGTTCTTTGTGACGTTGGCAGTTATTTCACAAAGCTTTTATTCGCAAAAAAATCACTGTGGCTTGTGCAACTGTATTTTGGAAACTTCCAGGCCATTTGCAATTCAACTTCCGCCCCATTACCTTTGTTTCAGTTTCAGTTCCATTTCGATCGCTTACAGTTATTAAATTAAAGGTGCGTGCTGAGAGAGGTTGACTGTGTGTAGATGAAATCACACAATAGTTTAATCAGTTTGCGAATAGAAATGTCCTTTCAAAGCCAACCGGTTATCGCCGAATCATCAACTTTTTGCAGTATCTGTCGGCTTTTTATGACAAATTTTGTTTTTAAATAAAAACGATAGTCGATCTGTATAGAAAAATATCACAACGCAGAACATCCATTTTAATGTATAAGCTCCATGGATACATGAACGAAGATTCAAAGTCCGTCGTGACAGTCACTTGCTATACTGTGAAATGGAGTCAGACATTCAGCCCAGGCCTCCAACAAACCCGCAGAGGAATTTAGTATAATTTCCCCGTCATGGGATTCACATCCCGTCGCGGCTTCACACATGGCATGCATCTTATATATTTATATAATTACAAACTCGATATGCCTGACAAACTCGATATGCAGGCATGTACCGTCACTGCCATGCTGCATGCCCGTTCTGGTGTTTCAACTTTTGGTGTATGTGCTGCGTACAGTAGATGTGCTAGTGGTGTGCATATTCGTATTGATTTCTCTATGGTAGACCCTTTGATCACGGGCGCATTTGAGGACGGTACGATAATGTGTATTGGCATTAAACATGCTTAGCACAAGTTTTGTAAAATATTCTGATTTCTACCTGCTCTTACTCAAGAATGACGAACATACGAAATCAGAATATCGCGGATGCTCATGTTCAAGTCCAGAGTGGAGACAAATGTGGTGACCTTAAAGATAATGTGGGAGAACCCCGTTTTGTCACGGACGAGTTGTGGGCAAGCACCCTAGTCGTAATTTGCCTTACCATGGTTATGTTTCTGCTGAGTTTGTTAAGATTTGGCGCCATCAACATCCTTTTGCTTCTCAGCCAAGACTTCTCTTTTGACTTTCTGGTAAGAGTATGTTGCTGCAGCTGCCGACTACTCTCGTGGGGTGGTACCAGCAACAGTATATATATGCGGAAATATTGTGTAGTATATAAGAATGTGTATTATGTTGATAATATATTAATTGTAAGGAATGTATTATGGTTGTCCTCCTACCACTCTGACAATTGTAAGTTAGCACCAACTACCGTAGTACATGTAGTATTATATATTAAGTACATATATTAGTAGTATATTAGATACTGTTGGTGTGGTTGTAATGGTACTATTGTGGTAGGAAGTCTGCTTTCCATCACCATAAACATTGAATACTACACTGAGCCATCACGATGCTGCTGATATCTTTAATACACAGTTTAATACATTCCAGTGCCATTGTACTGTTGCAGCCGGAGCCTTCGCAACATCGATATCGAATAGGCATCCGGTTATGTTTTCTTGCTATGGCAGTTGTATTCCTGGGACCTAACGCTAGAGCCGCATTCAACGGCTTATTGATTTTTCGACGTTTAAAAGATGTTAAAAGTCAGCGGCCACACAACCGGAACGGGCAAATCATACCCTGGCGGAATACATGCAGAACTTTGCGTTTTAGAATGTCGGAAGCCAAATGCATTCCATTTTCTAACTTATTAATCGTGGCTAGTGCAGCAACGGCAGGTTATATCGCCGAACAAACGGGAATGGCTGGACTTTTTTCGGTTCATCGCAAACTGCTCATACCCACCATCATTATGGAATGTATGAACTGTTTTCTTTGTATTTATACGGGGTTCGAGGTTAGCGTATTGGAGCAAATCAGCTTGGATTTTTTTGATAGTGCAGCCTGCTGACGCTAGCGTTTCCTTTTGGAAACCATACCGAGTGGCAAATACAAAAAAGACGCAAATCCCGACTCGATTTATATTCTGCTTCTTTAGGCTTTCCTTGTAGCAATTCTAAAGCTGCTATTTGTTTACTGCGTGATGTCGATCTGTCTACCCGACTCTACCGAGTAAGATAAGCAACTGATTGTTAGCAATTTAATGTATGATTAAATATGTATACCAGCTAAAATGAATGTCGAAAAAACTGCTCAGCGTTTTCTGATTTATAGATTCTTCTTAGCGTTGAACATCCGAGTTTTTTATCGTGCGCCGTTGGAATGCAACAAGTCAAGATATTAAAGCAGTGAAGGCTGAAACCCCGGGTCCGAGCCATCATCGGACAGTGCAGTGTGTCGATAATCTTGAAATGCAATGTTGAGATTCTGGAATGCATGACTGTGATGAGCTGATGTGCTTAAGCTGCTAACAGGCGTTCTCATTAATTCTGAATTCTTTCGTACTCTCGTACGCCGCATTCGTTTTCTTCAGTGATTTCCTAATACAGTCTAGGGCGTGACCTCGTGTTATTTCTGAATCTCCTGCAAAAGCCATTGACCTTTCTGAATTACCAACAACAGCCTACACTGGTGCGCCAACCGGCATCCCGGTTTGAGGGGACTGATCTTCCCATTTTAATATTGTTGGAAGAATTACGTGAGCTGTTAAATTATTGTCCAGCTTACTCTGCGAAATATAAACGTGTCAGAAACCTAATCAGACATCCGTAATTCATTAGTAAATAATACTCACCGAAAATCGATGTTTTCAAATCAACGATAGAATTTATAACCGTTAATGCAGGCTGCTGTTATCAAAAAACGTACAAGGCAACTCGCAGGCTAATAAATTTAGAAAAAGATATCGAAACTGCGTTGCGGTACCATTTTCTGAATTATTTCTAGGAAACTGCAGCTGATGTGGAGCAACATTGTATACAGTCAGGTTGATGCTGATCTCAGAATTAAGTTGATAACACCGCACAAAACTTTCATCAAACGAAATTATTACGTGCATAATATAATCGACGATGAATATGATCTCATATCCCACGAACAATAACTAGCACCTATTCAAACAACACAATAATGCACTTTTATCTTATCGTACAGGAAGAACCATTAATGGCACTTTCTGCTTCGGTATTCTCTTCCGTGACCAATGTAGTCTGCCAATTCTACACAACCACTTTCTTATGTTTGTTTTGGATTACACACCCATGTAAATCTATCACTTTATTATCCATACACTGACAAGGGAACAATCCCAGGCCCCAAATTCAGAAAAATTCAAAACTCTTACGCAAAGATAGAATGACCCGCAGAACTTAAAAAAACATATGTCTGGCTGCTGTGAAGCAGCTGGACCCCTTTGGGCGTAATTTGCATAACAATGTACTGTATAGCATATTACACATACAAGTAAACAACATGCCAGCTAAAGTTTGTTTTTAATCAGGTACCGGTTCGTTTCTCCGGTTAATCTAAAAGATTAATTTCAAGGCATTTTAACACGACAAGCAATACGGAGTGGGATATAAAATAAGTCGCTTCAAGAGGTTGCTGGAGCGCTATTATACAGCGGTATTTCATTAATAACAAAATGGGCTGTATAACATCAGCTCTCGCTACCTCTTGAGGCGACTTATTCGCTACCCATTCCATATTGCTTATCGTGCTGAAATGCCTTTACAAATGCCTTTACAAAATGCTGAAATTACAATTAGTCTTTTTGATTGTAACCGGCGAAGCGAACCGGTACCGGATTAAAAACTAACTTAGCTGCCATGCCATCTGATTTACTTGAGTGGTATGCGTACTTCTACTGTACTACAGTATTCGTAATAAACTGCTAATCAGAATGCAGATTACCCCAAAGGGGCCAGCTGCTTCACAGCAGCCAGAAATAATTTTTTCAAGTTCAGAGGGTCATTCTAGCTCTGCATAAGAGTTTCCAAATTTTTCTGAATTTGGGGCCTGGGATTGTTCCCTTGTGAGACCATTTCTCCGATATACTGACAACTAAGATCCTTATTTGATTGGTTATTACTTATTAGAAACACAGTAGTAATTCTGCGACTCGCACAATACACCCATAATAAGCAAAAAGTGACCTTTGTAGTTGTATCACCTGATCCGTGTAATGTAACTAAGACAATGCTCGTCTTATTGTTAGTAAATTAAATACTACTACTGTAGTCCACTTTTACTTACTCAGCCTGACGGAAAACTAATAATCTGCTTACGAAGAAATAGTCATATTTACGACCTGCCGGAAAACGATTAGCGAAGCAAGTCCAGCTTATAGGTCTTTACTTACATCTTCTCCGATATACCCTGACAGAATGGCTTTTCTATGAAGCCCATAGTGCGCAAACACAGCATTACAGCTCTACTACTGTATATTAACTGCTACGGTGCCGATCGGTTTCAGATTTTTTCACGGCTGCCAGTTCGAATGAGTAGATTGTTTTCCGTTCGTTACTTACTGAAATTATCTACTGTGCGGTACTTCACTGCTCGTTTCAGTAAAACACGCATTTCGTAAACGGAAATGCTCTGCTGATTATGGAATGCGAAGTAACTTACGAACTGATCGGCATTGTGTTATCGTGCTTCTTCAGCATATCCACGACTTGATCCGTGAAAATGGCCAGTCCAAACGGCACTCGATATCAGCTAGTCGGGGTGTACTGCTTTCGGGGGAAGATTTTATGGACATCCACGCCGGCGCAGTGCTTCTCGCAGTAACCCTTTGGCAGTTTGGCCGGTTTCTCCTAAACAAAGAATGAACTGAAATACGCACACTTGTTTCACAGCTTTCGCATGTAAGCAGATAAATCAAAAAATTCCGGTCGCCAAAAGATAAACATAATGCTACAACTTAAGACTGTACACAAAATCCAGATTCTTGGTAGGTATGCATATTTAAAATAGACAGCTACGAAATCACACCTGACTGCCTTTGTCAGCCAGCATCGCCAGACCGGTAGGACGAATTCGAATCCACTTTTTCCCGCTGTTTTCCGTCACATCAAGAATACTGGACAGTTTTAAAATCGTCCTCCATTCCAGAAATACATCATGCCTGTGAAAGATCGGTTATAGTTTACACATATTAGAACCAAGAAAAATTAACGAAAAAGTTTCACCCACTCGATCTCAAAGTAACGACACAAATCCAGGTGGGCCAGCTCCTCGTTTTTATGGATTCGAAATATCTCCACAATAGTTTGTCTGAAATACATCAGTCAGATGAATGACACAGGATAGCACTGGCAGTTACTATGTGGCAACGTCAACAAAGCAAGTGAAACATAAAATCAGCACCCATATGGTAGTGGGAATATCGAGCATTATCACGAACACGATTCCGACTGATTGAAAAGTGAAACGAAACATATATCATCAGAATCGAAACCAAAATGTGAAGTGTTTCTATTTCAATTAGATTCGACGTTGAAATAATATTAAATCGAAAAATTTATCAACTCACTGTACAACGTCCGGAACCGGCAGATTCGGATCATCCAAGGAAGCCGAGAGCATTCGTTTGTCAAAGAGGGTCTTGTTAACGTAATCCATCAGTTGATTGGCAGCCGCCATATTAGAAACAATAATATGAGCGGAAACCAGATCCAGCTGCTCATGGATCGACATGGACTTGACCTAACAATGTAACAAAACAATTAAAAGCTATTTATAATTTTCAACCATAGACAGTAAAACATTTGATGCCAGTGCAAACTACAAATACAACAGTATATTTATTTACTGTATATAACATAAGTGCGATTTTAGGACCTATTACCAAATTCATCTGGTTGCTGATATTACGGTATTTTTGAGCAGTGCAATGGAGTTTTCATTATAAAAGACCTTGTAGCAACAGAAAAGTGTAAGCACGTGCAAATCTTACCGGCACTACAGATTTCAGAACATCCATCAAGCGACCTAACAAGTGATCCCGATCAGCTCCGGCGTCTAGGTTAATCACATAGACATCTGTATCCGTTCCATCGTCAATATCAACCAAGGAAGCAACAGGTACCTCAACACGTGGCCCATCTAAAGGTAAAGCAAGCATTAAAGTACAACAAATCGAACATTTCGTATTATCTGAAATTCTGAATGCTATTTCCCGCCAGTGTAGCATACGTGAGGTAGCGGCCTGACTCTCCGCCTCATTGTCTTCCCGCTCGCACTGGGAATATGTTGGCAACGAGACCTCACGCGGACGTGGGTAAGGGGGAGGATTTTCGTCCAGGAGAGGATCTGCGCTATCCTGCTGCTCAGTCGGTGCGGGGTCCTGCGGCTCTGCTTGGCCTCGTTCGAAATCGACTCGTGCCACTTCCTGTTGAAATATAGTATGGTATGGTATAGCGTGGTATGGTGCGCAACGTAAAACCCCGTATAATTTCATAATTATTAATGAAGTACATCGACACTGCTAGTAGGTTCTCGCAAACAATCCACGCATAACAGAATCTCGCAACCCTGTCACACTAAAATTTAAGAACAAGTGCAAAATTTTATTATTATTTATTATATTTAATTTTGTTTATTATTTACTGACCGCTGGCTGCTGGAAGCGATTATACTGGCGGTCTTTATGCAAGTTGTACGCCATCCAACCGCAAACTATCCCAAACACCAAGCTTCCGATCAGCAGAAAAACCCCAAAAGCAGTGTTTCCAATTCCTAGTTTATGCCCCACATCCGCGAATCCCAGTAACAGTAAAACCCCTCCAACGAAGCATGCTAGGCCGCCAACAACCGTGAGCACAATACAAGATATTTCGTAACAGTGCTGTCTACACATTGTACCCGAAAGTTGCCACTAAATAAAAATGAGAGCGAAACCGACTAAAATCCTCAAGGTAGAATAACTGGCCCAAAAAACAGCAGTTTAAATTGTGCCAAATTATCCAAACGACTGAAATGTAACGAGCGGGTTCGAGAATGAATAAAACCCAACGAAACCTGTCACGAAGAAGTTATCGACTTAATTAATTCACCGCGTAAAATCATCGTTGATTTTTAAGCTTTATTATGGTATAGCTGGAAAGTGTGTTGCAGTGGCGCAACATCTGTTTTAATCGCTCCGCCTGACCGATAGAGCTGTTGCTTTCGAATTCGGGTAACGGGGCAGGCCACTGGCCAAACAGCCAGAAACTATTTTTTAGCCAACAAAAATACGTACAAGCTCGCATTCAGATTTGCAGTTTGGCTCATTGCAGTGATTGCACACAAGGTTTAAAGCGAAATAAGGGCGCGTAACTTCCACTTATTACTCGTCTAGCAAGATGAGGCACAGGTCCTCGTACGTAATCATACAGCATGTTAACGGTACGGCTTGGAACCCGGCTTCATCTGAACAATGATTTCGGGGTCCGTATAAAATAGTCAGTGCAGCTAAGCTTACGGCCATGGGATCGAACCAGCAAGACCCTCATGCTACACGCTTGGCTCAGTACTGGCCAAAATGCCAGCTCGGCCTATGCAACACAACCGGGGTCCATTTAATACGTACCCCGACACAACCAAGCTGGGCTCGTGGTGTACCTTTCTGAAGGCGTGGTCAAGGTAGATGAGGTAGATGGTCATCTGCCTTGGCGTGGTTAATGTTGAATTAACGAATAGAATTCGAACGTATGACGTAGTGTGCCGTGACTATTTTATACGGACCCCGATGATTTATTACGGTTCGGCTTCCATGTCATTGGCATTTTCTGATTCTTTCCAAGTCATCAAAACGCGAAGAGAAGCGATCAAGGTCACACAGAAGAAACTACTCTGGAAATGTACGGTGCCCTATAGTAGTCCTCGGGGTTAGTTAACTATACAAGTTTCTTTTTGGTTGGCCGTTTTGTAAGACTTAATATGCATTTTAAAATGTGATCGCTGTAACGATGCTCGAATTCAACACACACTCTTAATGTGGCAAACCACGATATCAAAAATTCATCTGACAGACTGAGCGAGTTTTATTTAGGGAACGATTCCGCTGGCTGTGAGATCTACGGAAAAAAACATTTCGGAAAATTTATCTCAACGATTCTTAAGTCTAATATATTGTTGATTTCAGTTTATTACAGAAAGTATTCCACGTTCAATAATACAAACAAACAAAATTCGACTAGGAGCAACATCGATAGTGGAGAAAATTTACAGCACGCAATAACAAGTAAAACCAAAAGACTATGCCCACAACATCCAACCAGACACCACAATGCGGAAAATTACAACCGAAGACAAGGCGGCTAATTATGTCTTACCATTGCACTTTTACTCATAAAAATCTGTAGATTACGAATGGATCTTTTTCTATATCAACAGAACCGCCAGTAACAAGGATACAAAAGTGACAAACGTCCCGTACGCCGCACTGCTTGCCGCTTTTCCCGTATAATCGTGCGTCCTCACTTGCTGAATCTCGGAGAATTCGCCCAGGCCGATTTCATTGCGAGCGGCGAATTTAATGTCGTAATTCATACCGTGCTTTAAAGAATCGATAAAGTGCAGTTTTCCTATATAAAGTACCAACAAATTAAACAGATATAAACGGAAGAAAAAAACCAATATTTCTTTTACCCATATTGAAGTCAATGATGGTGGCATTCTCCCAGCCAGTGTTATCCGGTTTGACCATCGCACGGTAGCCGGTGATATTCATGGGAGGTGCCACGTTCGGCGGGAGCAGTTCAATTTCGATTTTGTTTCCTCGTACCCGATGCGAGCGGAGTTGCGGAGCGCTTGGCTTATCTGTATAAAAAAAATCAAATTTATCGGTAAGGAAATAGTCAATACAGTATCAGCGCCATACCGATGCTTTATCAACTAGGTACGCAAATCTGCATACAAATGCACTTTTACTGTACTTTTCCAGTTTTTCTGGGCTGCCGTTCGAGTAAGATTTAATCATTGGTTAACCATTATAATCTAGAGCGAAGCGACTATTCTTTTAAATAAACGCCCGGTTTTTCGCAAAATTTATTGCGCTTTTCAATGAGAAAAACGAATGAAGTTTATCGTGTTGCACAGTGTATATTACGACGTACCAACTTCATGGATAACAAATGTTCGCTCCACCGTCCCCAGCGAATTCCGCGCTTTACACATGTACTCGCGGAACACCGACTTATCGGTCATATTCTTGACCAAAATACTGTAGGACGCTTCGTTCTGGGGATCATAGTTGACGTAGCCCGGCTGATCCAGGAAGCTGCTGTCTTCCTTGTAGAACCATTCGTAGGTGGGACGCGGCTGACCATCTGCCGAACACTTCATGGACACTTCACCGCCGACGAACGCGTACACCTTGGCCGGCTCTTTCTCCGGAAACTCGGGAGGATCTACGAGATATACCATACTGTTAATGTTCTAGACTTCATTAATTTCACCGATATGAAAAAATATGTATTTTCCCAGCTTCGAAAAATGCTTCGGCATTTATACATTTACTTTCGTGCGACAAAATAATGTTTCCAATTCAATGCAGGAATTCTTATAATTACGCAACACACTTAATAACATTTCAGCGACTATTTCTGAAGGAATTTTGCGGTAAAGAAAGAGAGCAGACAAATTTTGTTTTATTATGGTTCACGTACAGTTCACGATAAGGTTGATGATGACTTGTTCTGAGCGCGATGTCCAGTCGGTACTCTGTTCGGCTTCGCATTCGTACGCACCACCGTCCGTTTTTTCCACCTTCAGCACTTTTAGTCCGTCATCTGTTAACTGATACTTACCATCTGCAATAACACAAATTCATTGTTCTACATCAGCATGCTAACAGTAAGGTCATAATCAACGCTACCTAACGTCAATGTAATCAGGGCGATACAAAATTAATAAAACAAAGCATATATGGTTCTTTAAATGCATATAATATATGCATTTAAAGAACCATATATGGACGTTTGGTGTTTATACTATATTATAGTATAAACACCAAACGTCCAATACGTGTAATACACAAACGTAAGAAAGAAACGCGTACTCGCAGTGGACGACTCAGTAATTGACTCTCCATTGCGGCTCCAGCTGACTTGCGGTTTAGGATCTCCAGAAACGTCGCACTTGAGGGTGTATGCCAGTCCAGTGTCCGCGGACTGGTTTTTCACAACGTTCGCAAAACTGATTCCAGCTAAAATTGCATAAAAATCGATTATCTAAAGTAACCTTAAAATAACTTTCATCAAGATGACAGTAATTTTAAAGAAATAATAATAATCCACAAAAGTTCCATTAAAGTTATTAAAGTTGATTAAACACGGTCACAGATAATGTCGTTGCCTTTTTCAGGCTATTTAATTTTAATAATTTGCTGTCAATGTTTAGACTAACTTTTGTCTCCAGAAATTCTCTAATCCGAACAAAATAATTAGCTAAACTTAATTAAACAAGATAGTACTTACCGAAAACCTTGAGGATAAACTGCGCCCGTGCTTCCTCCTCGCGGCCCTCAATCTTGACCGCACAGGTATAGGTTCCTTCATCGGTCCGGCGAACCTTCCGAAACACAAGCCCCGCACTTCCCGGCCGGTTTATCACCGAGATTCTGTAAACAAGCCGTTTTATCAGTACATATGCCCCAGATGACCACTAATGCAGTTAGTAGCGCACGTCCACTGAATAGACCAGGGTGGGTGCGGTCACGGGAAGATAATGAAATTTACTATTATGTTACAAATTCATTTATCAGATGGGATAATTAAAG
>JAQGAU010002268.1:0-16060 GCA_034698045.1 Paramacrobiotus richtersi
CGTTCCAATCGGCAGCGGAACATGTCGATAGCCTGATGGATGACTGTTTACAAAAACAAAACATTTGCCGAGAAATCGTCACCGCAGGAGAACTATCCGCTTTCCCGTTGAGAGCCGTACGGTCGGCTGCGGAGACTGCCGATGACCTTTCCACCGTCTTCCTGTTTTCCTCCCGAGAGATCGACTATGGGGTCCAGTCGCGAATGCATTCCGCGGTATTGCTGCACAAACATCAGAAGCTGATTGTGATCGGGAATCAGGACAACAATGAAACACATGGGTACTTCAACATCGCCCGCAAAACTGGAGGTTACGCCGTCTTTTTTCCGTCAATCAATCCTTCGACAAACGAGTTATTTTTCGTAACGGAATTGTTCTATTCACCAATGAACGGACATGAAACTGCGCCGTTTTACATTCGAGATAATGTAACGGAATTGAACGCAGCCATTGATTTGGCCGTAACGGGAACGTACGTAATGTGTTCGCTTACGGGAATGGTTGGATCGATGTTTGAAGAAGAGTATGATCCGATCAACGATGCTCTGGATACAAAACCTGCAAGCAATATTTCTGCTGCGCACCTGAACCTGAACGCTATCAGCGGTCGCGTCCGATTCAGCGTTCGAACGAACAATCCCGGATGGTCTGTTAAATGCTACGATCTGTCTATTACCAAGAATTACATTGGCATTTACCGAGAAGAAACTCATCGCGAACAAGCAGTCTACGTTCCCTTACAAGGACAACCGATTATTGGAGAACAAATAACTGTGCTAGTCCACAGATCCGAGGAATCGGAAACCATGCCCAGTTTAGAAATCATGGCACAAGATGGACAAACGGTTTCTTCGGTAATTCAATTCACTAGACTCGGAAATTCGTCAGAACTCTGCGCAGAATTTGAAGTCTCGAAGGAGCCATTTTTCCTGCGAATTGCGTTCAACGGGAGTTATCAGTACTACGAGCGGCCGCTCACCCCAACAAAGTTCAACGCCTCCCTCGAGTTCTTCCGCCCACTGGAGTTCCTTCCTCCCGGAGGATTCGTGAAACTCAGCCATCAGTCTCCACAAACGGGTCGTATTTTGTTCAACTCGCCATAGACGACAGTCTCGGTTATCGGGCGCCCGGTGAGTTCGCCGATATCGAAAACGGTGGTTTTGGTGGAAATGGAACCTTTTCGGATATTTCTAACGTAACCGTCCCAGCAAGCGCATCATTGGGAACTGTTGACTACGTTGTATTCATGATGAATACCTTCCTAAACGGCGATGAAACCTTCGCTGTTCAGTCGATTCTCATCGCCAACGCTTCAAAACCAACTCCACCAAACTGTGAAATTCTAATGTCGAACTACTTGGAACAATGTTCTGAACACTATCCAACCAGTTTAGAGTGTAAAAACCGTCTGTGGCACGCAGTAATGGACATTACGGATGAGTACGATGCGTTTGCCTACAACTCTCAAATAATGCTCGCGAATACACGTTTTAACGGGACCGGTTTCTATTCGGCGGGAGTTCAGAAATTTGTAAAAGGGTGTGGTAATAGGTGGCTTTCACTGGATTTGTAACGTCATCGATTGATTGAAAGGTATTCTCGGGGATGGAGTATGTTAGTTTCAGCTTCAGCTGCTTGCTGTCGAGAGTGACGATCTTTGGCTGTGACTTCTCCATTGTAAAAACGATAAAACTATAAATTCTTGAAAAAGGCACAATGCCAAAGGCTGTCTTGCTAATTCATCAGCTATTTTCCATCAGAGAAAACGAAGTACTTGAGCAACTGAAACCAAACAGTAATGATGTATGCGTTAGCGCTGACTTCTGCTAACCTTCGATAACAACATAATCGCGCAACTAAGTTACTCGTCGTTTGCGGTAGAAGTTTTATCGATTTCTTTAGAACTTTTTATCGTGATGCCATTTCCTATCGCTGTTGCTCAGTTTGCTAACTGCCGGTATGCTACCCTGTAGGCTGTCGCAGTATGTAAGCACCTTAAAAATCGGGTTTTTAATCAAAACTACAAAGCTACCTGTAACTTCTGGGAAAAAGTACTTGTGATTAATCAGAAATCAACAACTGGGAAAATTCCAATAAAATAACTTTGAGCAATCCTCGAATAGTAAATTTCATGTTGTATTCGACATTCGACGGGAGCAAAACGACGGTCTTCTTTGCTGCAACAAAGCAGTCTTTCATGGTGTTTGCATGTCAGTCACTTGCTGGTCTGGTCTGCATATTGTAGCCAGCAAAACATTATTCCGTGGCGCCTCTTTGACACTTCAGTCTTCCGCTAAATTTTAGTTGTTGCTTGTAAATAAAAAATCAACAAATTACAAAAGTGCAGTGAACAAACATTAGTCCAAGGGCGAATACTTGGTATGGTATATAAACAGGTGGCAAAATATCGGCGTAAAAAACTGCCGGATTTGGCCACTTGCGATGTCGGCCACCTGTCAAACACATCTCGAAAACATATTTACAACATTATGATGCGCCTCGACACCGAAATAAATTCCTTTTTGCTCAGGTCACAGGCTGCCCGGTAAAAATGAGGGAGCTTCCATACTATTTTAATGGTTCCGTTATTGTGTCGAAACAGAAGTCAACAACGTCTATATAGTTATTACTGTAGAACGTTCGAGCAATTGTTAGTAAATGGCTGTGCAAAACGACTATCGGAGCCATTTTGCGCAATACAGGTGTAGGAGGCCAACGTGACTTTCGTAGCGTTTGTATAATAGGCGCAAAAACGCCGCCGATGTACTAGCTATATAGCATTTACCATCAGCATAGCAGCGTATGAGCAATATCATTCTGTAAGTTACTAAGCTCTTTCGGTGTCAGCAACGCATGCGAAAAAGAAATACCACGCTTGACATGACATCGTCAGCTATTGTTCTTCTTGTGCCGCTGATCTCCATATTACGCATGTTAACCATTAATCAACGTTACATCCCACTGTAATTTATGCGCATTAATGGCATGCACACGACATGAAGATGGATCAATCGCGGTCACAATGCACTCTTTTCCATATAATCTTCACAGAGTATAGTTTGCTTGTTTGTTCGTATGCACCACCACCGTGCGGATAACAACGAGTAGAATACGTTATAGAAATCACGGAATGTCCACTATGGCTTTTTCGCTTTACTTGTTGATTATTATTCTACTGGTGCGTGATTTGTATGCGATGTCCATTCCAGCAGGTAAATGTTTTCGAACTAATTCGATGAAATTAAACTCATACTTGTACCTTTAAGCTTTTGTTTTAATGTTAAGTGTCTTTTCGTGTAGATTGGAGACGGTATATAAATTCAGACATCCTCAAAACTTCCAACACCCACAGCAACAAGGCTCTTTATGCCAATGACTATTTCGAAGGCGATATCGTCGGTTTTGAGAACAGCATGACGGAAAATGAGGTAAATTCACTGTCCAACCCAGGTTTATTCAATCTAAATTATTGTTAATTACTGGTTCCAGTTATCGAAAGCGGTCGATAACACAGTCAACGATGAACGCCTGCGCTGGACTAGCGGCACCATTCCCTATAGAATAGCCGCGGATATCCAGCGCGGAAGCACATTTAGTACGTACTACGCCATTTACCATAGTTTCCTGAATAGCGATAATAACAATATCCATGTTTATTCAGAACCGGAAGAAATGGATGCCATTCAGAAAGCAATGCTCTCCATAACAATCCTCACCCAGAGCTGCATCCAGTTTGTGGAGCAGACCAACGAGACGGATTATATCGTGTTTCTACCAAAAAGCAGCCGGTAAATAGACCATCTAATACATAAATTAGTGATGAATGCGAAATAATTTGTGCTTGCAGTTGCGCGTCGAATATCGGTCGTCAAGGCGGCAAACAACCTATTTACCTGGCACCCGGCTGCATGGCGCAAGACGGCGACATCCAGCACGAGATCCTCCACGCATTGGGCCTGTTTCACGAGCAGTCCAGATTGGATCGGGATGAGCATGTCGCTGTAAACTGGGACAACATTCCACCAAGTAATGCATGAAAACATTATAATATATTACAGCGTGTTTATGAGGTGGTTTTTGTCGCAGCGGATCGCGATCACTTCAAGAAATACAACGGCCAGATGTTTGGTCTGCCGTATGATTACCAGTCGGTGCTGCATTACAAGTATAACGCCTTTGCCAAGAGCCAGCAAGTGCCGACAATTATCCCAAAGAAACTGGGGTCGGGTGTGGGGCAGAGCGTCGATCTGAGTCCGCTGGATGTGGTGAAACTGCAGAGGCATTTCGGGTGTCCCATTATGAACTCTACACAGCTGATATGTAAGATGCAGGAGCAGTTTCTAGAAAATTATTTTAGGCTGGTTTTTTAACCTTGGTATAGGCATGCTATTGCACAAGCTTTAGAATCGTACTTCCAGGACAGACATGGTTCAGAATTATTAGCATTTTTATGTGAATTTAGTTTCGGAATGTTTGGATAAAACCTAAAATGTATTATGCGTTTCGCCGCTATTGTGCACAAGTTACGCGCACAAACCAGTTTGTTGACCTTCAGTAATACTGAAATCACGCTAACCAGTACAGCAATGACACAGTGCGCTGCGAACTGCGAAGCCTACATTAACCTGACTGGTCTGGTTTCGCTAATAATTCTGATATTGTGTACAAACTTGCCGTAACGCTAAATTTTGTCTTCAGCAAGAGCGCAGAAAAGGATTTCCGGCGCGGAAGACACAACAGGCCCTGCCGACGTGAGAACGGAACTTTACCCGGCATTCCTAACCACCCGACTGTCTGCTTTCGAATGCCAAGAACTTTTTACCGACCGATGCCAACCTCCCGGTGAGCGCGACAACTGTTCCGCCGCTGATACCAGTGTCTTAGAAATCAGTTGCAACGAAGACCTCTCCATGCCGGAACTCCGGAATATCATCCAGAGTATCTCCAGTTTCGGACAGCGACAGGTTGTCGTCGACATCCCCGATAAGGCGTCTGTCTCGGGAAACCTCTTCAATCCCATCAAAAACCAGATTGTCATCTACCAGACGTACAACTGCGTCAGCTCCGACACGACAACGAAAACAGCCGGGTTCGCGAATCTTTTAAGTTTGTATCTAAAGTACTGCAACGGACTGGTCATCCAGAAATCGCACTTTTACACCACAACCAAGCTGCGTTGGGTGCGGTTGGTATATTCGACCATTGCCCAGTTGGAGAAAGGGACTTTTCTAAACCTCATGGATTTGCGGTTGCTGTCCCTGGAGATATCCTTCTTCTACACACCGTTTACGGAAGAAGGGCGAGCGTTCATTGGACGGTTGCATTGCAGCAGCGAGCTGGCTTGGTATCGGCAGTGGTTAAAGCGCAATCCGGTACTGACGAGTCCCAAGTTGGCGGGAGACGTGTACCATCTTAATGAACGATGGCAGAGCGCTAGTCTGGGGAAATCGGAGTTGTACTACCCGGTGGATTGTTCAAAAGATCTCCCGTTGAATCATTCGTCGGTTAATTTTAATCTTGATGTATACTCGATCAATGAAAATGTGAAATATAACGTTATGCCAAGAGACCTGGAGAATGTGCCGGAAGCATGAGCTGCCTACACAGTCGAGTTGTTGTACCATATTAAAGTTTGTTAGAATCGATGTCGTATGACAGTTCTCTAAGTACCGTGATGGACAGTAAACTGCATCGGATTTTTTTCGAAACCAAACTAGATCCTGATGAGCGCAGTATAAATGTGTATTTTGCTAAGTTTTCTTTTGCGTAAGACAAGTTACAACCGAGAATTGTGAGTCCTGGGTCAAGCTTCCCTGGTGAAAATAAAAGCAAGACTCGGGTCTCGCGCCGCACGAGTGCGAATTCAGGGTTCTTTGCATGCGGCTCTGACTTGGCCGAGACCGCGCCCTTCAATCGAGTTTTCAGATTCTAACTTTTCTATGTGCTGTACAGTGCTGCCTATTTCTACTTTAAACTGCAGCGACATATTCATCTGGTTCTGTGAAACAGTACTCAGTAGGCATAAACCGTAAACAGGCAGACATCCCTGCCGGCTACCAGCGGTAATGGCTGCATTTTTCACCAGACAGCCGACGAAGCGGCTTCCGCTAGTTGGACCGCTGCACTACAGACGCTTAATTAACTTAGCATAAAGTTCATGTTCACTAAAGGTCTTTCCCAGGCAGATAGTAGCGCAAGTAACTGAAAGGCACATGGGCAAAAAATCGGTATTTTCCGCAAGACAATGATTAGACTGGAAATTATGCCGGCTTGGGGCTACTATAAGTCTATAACGAGAGCCGCGTCTACCGAGATAAACCAACACGATACTGGTTCATGCATGGCAATAGTTTCTGCCAGTTCTGTTTGTGCATTTTAACATAGTATCAGCTATCAACGTCGCCCATTCCGAAGCCGAAAAGCGGTAGCATCATCAACAATGAGGTGGTTAAGCGGTCCACTTTTATTCCTCTTTTGTATCGGTAAGTCGCAACTTTGATCAGCTGTTCAACTGATAAACTAAATCAAAGTGAAAACTTGTATGGATATCTTTTCAGGCCAGAGAGCGGCTGGCGAGCTGTTCAACTTTGATCTGTCTTCTTTGCGTCCGGATGAGCCCTGCAAACCGACCAAAATCACGCATCGTCTAACCGAATTTTCTACTAGCGGGAAGACGGTTAACTTCTGTCCTGTTGAAAACCATATCAAGGTTTTTAGTGGGGAGTTTGCGGACAACAAGGTAGCATGACGCTCCTTTTCCCGGAGGCCAATTTTCCTAAATATTAACAAAGTTAAAACTATGGTTACCTAATAATAAAGTTACCTAACCAGTAACCATACCTAATAAAGTTATAAATAAGTAATAATTCCGTCGCACAGACGGTATGTACGTGCCACCGGTATAATATTATCTTTCTCATAATCATACAGACTGCGAAATAACTGCCGACTGCCACGATGGTTATGCAGAAAGCAATTAAATTATTCATTAACATTTAGTTTTTACTAAGGAGCGCATAACTGACTGCACTATACACAATGGTACGACTTCCAGACTTTTCTACAAAGGATCGAACGTATTCGGAACTCTAGTGCGACCCGCGCGGTGGATCTGCATATCTACTATAACGCCACCCTGGTCGACGCTGCCCTTCTTGCACCCATCGGCCAGCAGATTGTCGCGTTCTCTATTCTCATGATGTTCGAAGGCAACCTGACCTCCCGCTTGCCCGCCATCGGTCTGACCAACTTACTCGATCTCCGCTTCTGGTACTGCGAGGGGCTACGGATCCACAAGGCCGACTTCAGTGGACTGACGAATATCCGCGTCATCGAATTCACAGGGCATTCGCCAGCGTTCCTCGACCAAGGCACGTTCACGGACCTGCCCGATCTGCAGACGCTGGCTCTGGGTAATGCCGTCGGAGATTGGAACATGGATCAGTTGGCTGTGTACAAGAAACTCAAATGCGATGCGCAGAACGCCTGGCTGTGGGAGTATATCAAAGGAAAACCTGGATCGCTGAAGAGCCGGAACTTTGGGACAATCTTTAAGCTGGGAAACTTTTCAAGCGCTTGTATGGGCGTAGACCAGCCCAAGGCGACATGTGAATAACGCGAATCCTGAGGTCCAGGCTTGCTAAGCCTGACTGTTTGTATGTCAGACACGTGTTCGAGCTTCAGTAGCTGCTGCACTTGGTAAAAATGAACGCCGGTGGAACAACATAATAATTATTATCGGTGCTGGGTACATTGCCACGTACTAAGGCGGTTTTGAATGATAAGACTGGCGTTGGTTCTTTTGGTTTCAAGTTTTAGTACGGATGTAACTGCAATAGTTATTTTAGCGCTAGCTTCGTTGTACACGTTCCCAATAAACACTGCCTATAATAATTATTATGGTCTTCTCAGAGAATGTATGGAGGAGAACTTTTCCTACCTTTTTTTCATATTTGATCCGTACTGTAAACAATAAGCAGCTCGCTTCGGTAAGCAGCGTAAACTTCTATATTACATCTCTAATTCGACGCAACATAATTACCATAACTCATAACAGCATCGTGTATCAATACCGTGTGTACCAATATCGTGTATCAATGTATCATATCAGTTATTCTCATAAAAATCGAAATCCATAGAAGCCGTACTTAAATCGCGTTTACAATTGTTTAACTGTGCTCTGCCTATCAGCCGAAGTTCGCGGAAATTAAATTCCCACGGAATAGTGCGCTTCCAGGTTTTCTCTTGTACTTCCATGTTTTAGCCAGTGGTTCCAAGTTTTGGGAAGATTCCACTTCCACTGGAAGGTTCCAGTGGACGTTCCCACTTCCAGGTTTTAGACCCTGCCAACAGCATCAGAGGCACGTAGATGAGATCAAATAAAGTTGATTCATTGAAACGCTGAAAATCTTTGACAATGCCAAACTGTCGCATTTTTCTTTTGGTACACGCGGTATTTCGAATTTAATCACAAGCGGGCAGGCCAAGGTACTCTGCGCACACTCTACACAGTTAATGGTTGTGTAAGCATTATAAAGCATCGTTTGTTACTTTCTGGAATATCTTTTAAAAGACGTTTCCCTGGGTTATCATAAAAATTATCACAGAAACGGTTGCGCACCTGCGAGCGATGTACTAAGCAGCATTTGTATCTTTTACTTTTGGAAGGTTCAAGAATTTTCCCAGTTCATTGCCATCGTCAATTACGCCATAATAGAACTGAACAGGCCTGTTTGAGCTTCCTGTCTTAATACAGGGGGATTGTTGTATTGGAGGATTGTTGTATTGAGAAATACCTCCTGTCCTGCTTTTTGCAGCGAAACGTTTTTGCCGAAATCGCATTTCCTCGTAATCAAATTACACATGACAAATGACAGTCATATAGATGGGAATTTTTGTAATTTTTTTCTCGTGGGAGTAATACTAGCGTTCTAGTGTATCTACACAACAACTCAAGCTTCCTTGACAAAATTTTGAACTAGACGTGTGTCTTGCACCAGTATACAATCTGCGCCGCATAAAACGCAAAGTCTAAGTTATTATCGATTCGTGGACAGTTTCAATGCTATAGCCTACTCTGCACAGGAAACTACAGCGATCCTATCAAGTGGCCCGGTTTCAGATCAAAACGATATTAACTCTCCGGAGCGATAAGGCAGCCCGACCAGCAGGCAAGTTTTAACATCCACAAACCCGAACTGAAAAATCCAGGCTTCTTTCTGCGGGGCTCCAGCTTGCTCGATATCGGGTTGTTCAATCACCAGCTTTGAGATTGCATCTGGTATATGGAGTGCTGCCTACTTCTAAACTTATGTGGACATGTATGTAGTTCCCCAGAATAGCGCTATATCACTGACGTTGTAGCTGACTGCGCGACCAGTGATAAGTTATTCCTACCCAAGTTTTTAAACGGGCATTTAAATAAAGCTTTCGACAAAATGTTGACTAAAATATGGATCATTCTTGTGGTAAATGCCACTGGATACGTGCTAACACTGGAAACCAATCGCACTGGAGCTGCCGAGTGTGTATCGGCTTTGGGGAGATTTCGACCCGAGACCCACACTGATACCCACATTATGGGACTTTTGTCGGCTTTTCCAACTCTGATTGCGGCATACGGCATTCGTTTACCGGAATCGGCACTGCGGAATGGAACTGCGAGTCAAAAAACACCTCGCGAAGCTATGGATGAATTTTCCATGTAAGATCGATTTATTGGCACTTGTTTGTCCCTTTTGCGTCACACACCTGCAGTAACTTATACTGAACTTCAGAGCCGTACTGTGTGCAACGAAAGTGCTTCAGATTGTGCACGTGCATTAAACCGTACGGACCCCAAAAAATGCACAAATGTGTACCGATTTTGCAACCGTTTCGTTACAGTAACCTGAATCAAACTGGACAAGCTCTAGCAGAGGTTATTGCTCGCTGCCCAGACTCTTCACAGGCGTGCCCGGCGCAGGACTCGCCGTTCCGCGAGACCTTCACACCTGACTTGTTGTTGGCTGTGGCGGAGTTAAGCAGAGGTAATAAAGCAGTGGACTACCTGGACATCTTGGGACAGTGCTTCGCCAACGTAACGACCAAATTAACCAGGAGCCAGGCTAGAGTTCCGCAGCAAGTAAGGGAGGAACTCTGGAACAGGGCGCAAATTCGTGGCGGCAAGGAAATTTGCTTTGTTTCCATTCGATATGGCCGCAAACTCGCCTGCCGGTAATTTATTGCCGCTTTGCATGCCACATGTGATAAGGTGGCTACAGCTGGCATCGCACTACTGTTATTTATTTGCAGGTACATACAGCTGCACGTGCCCATGCTGAACCAGCTCAGCGGGAAAAACATTGCGCAGACTTGTGGAGAACAGGCCCTGAATCTGACACTGGAGTTCCAGAAGGACGCTATGCAGGCTCTACGTTGCGCGGAATTCGGCGACTTTATTAGAACGTATGACTGGATAAGTGTCAATTATCGCGCGAATGGAAGCGCGCATTGATACGGATAGAGTCGGTGGTCATAGTTATCAGCATTATCAAAACTGTACCCTGGTAACTTTTGCTTCTGGAAATCGCAGGAATTTTCCCAGTATAATGGCATTGCGCTCATGTGCGCTTTTATGATGAAAGTTTCCAGACTTTTCCATAATCTGCTTGGTGCTGGATTATTTGTGGCCGAAATTGTATTTGTGTCGCTGTTGCCCGCACAAGCGGATTCCTTGACCTAAACCGTAATTTGCTGGCAATTAAAGACACTATTGCAGCTCAGAGCAATGCTTACCGTTCCGGTACGGAAAACATGTGAGCACCTGCAGATGAAAGAACCGAACTCTACCCGGCATTCCTCACCACCCGACTCTCTTTGCTCGAATGCCAAAAACTCTTTACCGACCGCTACCAGCCTCCCTGAGAAAGAGACAACTGTTCATCCGTTAACACCAGTGTCTTAGAAATCAGATGTAACGAAGACCTATCCATGCCGGACCTCCGTAACATCATCCAGACTCCAGGGTATCTCGAGTTTCAGGCAGCGAGAAGTGGTCGTCGATATCCAGGATAAAGCATTTGTCTCGACTGACCTCTTTTTTTATCCCGTCAAAAAGTAGACTGCCATTTACCAGACCTATAACTGCGTCATCTCCAATACGACACTGAAAACAGCCGGGTATGCTAACCATTTAAGTTAGTACTTGAAGTATTGCAACGGACTGGTCATCAAGAAGTCGCACTTTTACACTACAACAAAACTTCGCTGGGTGCGGTTGGTGTGCTCGACCATTGCCCAGTTGGAGAAAGGCACCTTTCTAAATATAATGGAATTGCGGTTGGTATCCCTGGAGATCTCCTTCTTCTACACACCGTTTGCGGAAGAAGGCCGAGCGTTCATTGGCCGGTTGCATTGCAGCAGTGAATTGGTGTGGTATCGGCAGTGGCTGAAACGCAGTCCGGTAGTGATGAGTCCCAAGTTGGCGGGGGATGTGTACCATATCAATGAACGATGGCAAAGCGCTAGTTTGGGTAAATCCGAGTTGTACTATCCTGTCGGCTGTTCGAAAGATCTCCCGTTGAATCATTCGTCGGTTAATTTTAATCTTGATGTATACTCGCTCAATCAAAATGTGAAATATAACGTTATGCCAAGAGACTTGGAGAATGTTCCGGAAGCATGAGATGCAAATACAGTCGAGTTGTTGTACCATATTAAAGTCTGCTAGAATCGAAGTCGTATGACAGTCCTCTAAGTACCGTGATGGACAGCAAACTGCATCGGATGGTCTCGTAACCAAACTAGAGCCTAATGAGCGCAGTATAAATGTGTTTTTTGGAAAGTTTTTGTTTTTGCGTAAGACAGGTTACAACTGACAATTGTGAGTCGTGAGTCAAGGTTCTCTGGTGAAAATAAAAGCAAGACTCTAGTCTCGCGCCGCACGAATGCAAATTTTACGATACCATTGCTTCTTTCAATGCGGGTTACTCATATACAACTACAGCAATCCGTGGTTCCAAGGCCAGCCGTCCTGAACAGCGACTTGCCAGGTTTAACACCAATAAAACCTGAGTCACGAAATTCAGGCTTCTTTGCATGCGGCTCCGACTTGGCCGAGATCGCGCCCTTCAATCGAGTTTTCAGATTCTAACTTTTCTATGTGCTGTACAGTGCTGCCTATTTCTACTTTAAACTGCAGCGACATATTCATCTGGTTCTGTGAAACAGTACTCAGTAGGCATAAACCGTAAACAGGCAGACATCCCTGCCGGCTACCAGCGGTAAGGCTGCATTTTTCACCAGACAGCCGGCGAAGCGGCTTCCGCTAGTTGGACCGCTGCACTACAGACGCTTAATTAACTTAGCACAAAGTTCATGTTTACTAAAGATCTTTCCCAGGCAGTTAGTAACGCTGCAAGTAACTGAAAGGCACATCCGCAAAAAGTCGGTGGATTCCGCAAAACAACGATTAGACTGCAAATTATGCCGGCTTAGGGCTACTATAACTAGAGCCACGTCTACCGAGATAAACCAACACGATACTGGTTCGTGCATGGCGATAGTTTCTGCCAGTCCTGTTTGTGCATTTTAACATAGTATCAGCTATAAACATCGCCCGTTTCGAAGCCGAAAAACGGTAACATTATCTACAATGAGATGGTTAAGCGGTCCCCTTTTGCTCCTCTTTTGTATCGGTAAGCCGCAACTTGGATCAGCTGTACAAGTGATTAATGTAATCAAAGTGAGGACTTGTATCTTTGCAGGTCAGAGAGCAGCGGGCGAGCTATTCAACTTTGATCTGTCTTCTTTGCGTTCGGATGAGCTCTGCAAACCAACCAAAATCACCAGTCGTCTAATTGAATTTTCTAGTAGGGAGAAGACGATTAACTTCTGCCCTGTTGAAAACCATATCAAGCTTTTTGGGGAGTCTGCGGACAACATGGTATCATGACGCTCTTTTCCCGGAGACTAATTTTCATTAGTTTCATTAATTTTCGTTATAAGAAAGCTAAAACCATAGTCATTTAAAATTACTAAATTTCCGTCGTACAGACGGTATGCACGTGCCAACGGTATAGTTTTCTCACACAGACAGCGAAATAATTGGTGACCACTGACCATAATTTGTCAACATGGTTATGCAGAAAACAGTTAAATTAATCATTTTACATTAAGTTTTTACTGAGGAGTGCATAACCGACTGCGCCATACTCGATAGTACGACTTTCAGACTTTTCCGCAAAGGATCGAGCAAATTCGGAACTCTAGCGCGACCCGCGCGGTGGATCTGCATATCCATTACAACGACTGTAATGGGCCTCAGACGTGTGTTCGGGCCGGCCTACACCTTTAGTAGGAATAGGAACAAGGAATTAGGAACGGTTAGTAGGAAAGGAATACCTTTTGTAGGAATACCTCCAGGAATACAATGTAGGAATAGGAACCGTAACTTAGAAATAGGATGCTCGGAGCCAGGAAGGAATAGGATCAAGCGTTTATTGTCGGCACATACATAACTAGCAACAAGAAGTTAATACATTTTCTAAATGCTCTGTGCTGTGCATGTATGACATATCGGCAGATTTTATAAAATAAAATAAATCGTCTACTAAGTCTAATGCAGGCTATTTGCACTGGTATACGATAGCTTGTTTACGTCAGAAATCACGCGGACAACTCATATTTTTCGGCTGTGTAGTGCATCTGCACAAAGTAATATCGGGCAACCAGGGCATAGAATACATGCAACGTAACAATAACAACATCGGCAACCAACTATCGCGCCAAAACCAACAAAAAATCGTCATAGGCATAACAAAACAGGTACGCAGCTCAACGACTGATTACGTATTTTTGCAAAACGATGATTTTTGTGAACCACCAGTCTTCTTTCACGGCCGTTGAATATACATTGGCAATTTACGCTTCGGAAATGAACAATTAATACCTCTGCATAAGCAGAAAACTCTGGGGAAAAAATCAAAAAGGAGCGAGACGAAACAATAAAAGGTGTCAGCATTGATCTAAAGGTTTATCCAACGACAAGGATTTCCGGTTTTTGCTGCGGTAGCAGGTGCTAAACAACTTAGCTAGCCGGTTATATAACAGTTCCTGCTTGCAGATTATCAGACGGATGCAGACCCACTTGCGTGAATAATTCATAAAATAATGCCCTTTCGTACCGGCCGACTACAACGTCATCATGAATGGATGTTGCGTTGAAATAAAGTTACAGCTACTAACGCGCAGGATGTAACCTGATACATTAACGTTTACTTACAAAAACCGTGAAGTCCTTTATTCCTATTCCTTCCTGGCTTCGAGCATTCCTATTCCTAACTTACGGTTCCTGTTCTTACATAGTATTCCTAGGGGTATTCCTGCAAATGGTATTCCTTTCCTACTTACCATTCCTAATTCCTTATTCCTGTTCCTACTAAAGGTGTAGGCCGTTCGGGCCTCAGTAGCTGCTGCACTTGGTAAAAACGAACGCCAGTGAAACAACATATGAATAATTTTTATGGTAATGTCAGCAGCGGTTTCGTGTCCGTTGTTATGTTGTATTCCGCTCGCATCAGCGTCAGCAGATGAGAGAAAAATTTAGCTTCTGAGCCCAAGCTGCATTATTGCTTTTAAGAGCGATCAAAGTACTGTCAATGGCAGGAAATCCGCTTGTGCGGCAATAGCCGCAAAATGCTTAAATACATTCGGCCACGAATAATCCAGCACCCAGCATTTTATGCAAACGTTTGAAAACTTTCATCATTAATGCGCATATGATTGGCATCCTTAATTTGTTTTTTTCGCTGACCGCAGACCGCTGTACATATCTTTGGTTTCGGAACAGTTCAATTAGTATACACAACTAGACATTAAAGAACAAGACCATATCCTCCGTTTCTTCGGACATGCCACTAACGCAAATGCCATTTCCTCGCTGAATTTCTATACGAGGACTTGGACCTGCTCTGCCCCTCTTTAACATAAGGGCTCCTGAAATCTGAACGCTCTGGAAATCTATACAAGTCAAGAAATCTGTTATGAGAGCAACAGCAGCAATAAATGCTTAAACACATCTCGGCACAGATAATACAGCATTGTGTGCAAATGATTACAACTTTTCATAACAAATGCGTATAAAAATGACGATCGCACTGAGCTGGGAAATTGCTTGGGCTTTCCAAAAGGAAAAGATGTCATGTAGTGCTGCTTACAAGTGTCACGTCTGCAGGTGCACAGCCGTTTTTATAATAACAATAGTTAGGTGGAGGCTATGCGAACACACTTTCGCCATCCATGGACCTAACAAACTGTGCAAAAGTGTCTGACGGGGACGTGAATCTTTAATCCCATCCCGTTGCTTACATTTCATTACAGTAACCTCAACCAAAGTGCACGTATGTAGCCGGCAGAAAGGTTTATGGGTTTACGGTTTACATCGTAAACCTTTTTCATAAACCCCTGAAAAGGTTTACGACATGGTTAAGGTATAGGGTCGGCAGGAAGGTTTACGCATAAACCTTTTTGCCCGGCAAATTGGTTTATGTAAATGATACTGCGGTGCAAAGAGGTCTATATTACCCATTCTATGTCTCTAGTATGCGAATCTCTTATTATTTGTTGTGATGCGGAAGTACTTGAAGTCGTCAAAAGGAATAACGCTCTGTTACAATTGCCACCACCGTTTTGGCTTGAAAGGTCAGACTCGTCATGTTCAGCTTATTCTGGTACCGCTGTACCGTCCGTACCGGCCCCTTTGCGTACTCATTGGAAAACGTTTTATTGAATGTTTCTTGGATCCGCAAAGCTGGTGCCGATAGCATAATATCAAGGAATATATTCATATCAGACAAAGATAACAGCTAGCTGTATTTTTTGCGCAGTTGTGAATAATCACCAGTATAATTGGCACGACAGAAAACTCAGTGATTATAAATCTACTGTTCGGTACGTTGCCGTTTTTTTGTTGGGCACTGGACTCTGGATTGAGAGCGATGCATATTGTCGCATAAGGCAATCCAGTATGTTGTGCTTCGTAGTTCATACACCTTCTCTGCATGGCAGACAGATACGCAGC
>JAQGAU010002269.1:0-16059 GCA_034698045.1 Paramacrobiotus richtersi
AATTTTATTTTACAAGAAACAAGCGAACTGGAAGTTACACAACGTGAGCAACCGCTTTTTATGCCGAGGTCAGGTGATCGTTATCATGCTGATCCTTGCTGCGTAGACGCTATGTTAAGCCAACTCACACATTAATAACTTTGAAAATTCATAACTTTTCCGTTTGGTATAAATTAAAAAATTGTTACATACTCACCATATTTAGTAGATCATATTGATGTGAGTCGCGTGTTTATTCCTGAGTTCAGGGTAAAAATGCTTACTTATAAGCAACACAAACTATTACGACATTTATTTAAGCGGCTTTGTTGGTGTTTAGTCGAATCCTGCTATGGTTACCCTATGTATACAGCCGTAACTGCGAATTAAAAAAGCCGACGAAAAAAGGACATTATACCATGCATATTTGGATAGTTGTTCTACTAACTGTAAACAAGCTCTTTGCCAAAGACAGCGGCATATTTTCTGGGTACTTCTACATTACATCGCCAACATTCTGCCACTGCACTACAGTTTTTTGTCTGCCTGTATAGTACGCGTATGCCAGCGTAAAATGTGCACATTGTGGACTATGTTCAAAGTACTGCTGCTTTCTATGTTTATTAAACTTCAAAAATTTAGATGACTTTCAGTCAGCTCATTTTTCATTTTTCTTAAAATAGTAACCGAAAGATAAAGCAACAAAGTACAACCATAAAACAACCGAAGGGGAATCCAAATTTGAAAAAACGAGAACTCCCGTTAACGACATCTGGACTCCAAACCTATTAATTATACTATTATTACATGAATATTATAGAACAAAGAGTCAATAAATAGTTCGGTAGACAGTTTAACAAAAATCACTGTATTTCCTGTAGAGCACAAGCTGCACAACATACAATTTCATTGCTGAGGAGCATCTGGCCGATCGGCTGCTCGATTTAAGACGATTTTCCACCCATTGCTATAACTATAAGTGAAATCAAGACAGCCGCGCACCTGTAACCGTTGCATCTAGGTGCATTAATGTTTTTAACAACCAGAACATGGATATAAACTGTCTAGAAATCCGTTTGTGCGCGCAACTTCCGGTTATTGCGCAACAGTGGCGAAAAGTTTGAACACGTTTTCTTCTCAGAAAATTCAGTAATTTATCCAAACTTCTTGAAGCTTTCCTCATAAATAGCTGGAAGTCCACGAAAAAGGTCATTTTTTCGGGCATATCGGATTACTTTTCGACAACATACACATGCCTTTTGTCAGAACGTCTTCTGACTCCTGTCAGGATGTCTGCGGTTCTCTCGGTACTGGTAGTCGGCAGCTTTCATGAATTAAACAAAACCTCCCGACAATCTCCTTGAAATCTATGTTAAAAAAACCAAAATTTTTTTATAAAAATTTACCATGAATTTATTTACTTTACATTGGAAATGTTATTCAAAGATTTAAAATAAAAGAAAATTTACAGTTTCTGATACACACATAGCTGTCTACAAGTATAACTTGTTGCAGAATACTTTTACTCGATAGAAGCGAGCTCCATGGCGACGACCGATAAAAGCCACTGCACTATGATCGGCCATACCAACTGCGACTCACTTCTACCCAGGCATGTCACCTGTCCTTTCTGTTTCGCTCATTCGTTTTATTAAATGTTTCTCAGTTTTAATTTAGCACATTCGGTAAATGGCGCTTGTTTTCGGTTTAATTTACTGATTCCTGTTTTGTCAATCCCAGCTGTCGAAGATGACCGCCAAAAATGTGGAATTATTGCTGCATGTTGAATGGAGTAGCATATTTCCTTGGTATCATGGATTATTCTGCCACTGCACAACAATTTTCATCTACCTATGTACTGTACAGTGTAGCACGTAAAATATGGCATATTGTAGACTATGCTGAAAGAGCGGTAGCAGAAAAAAATGTGCTGAATTACTTCGTTGGGAAATTGTCATTCTCTGTTTATCAAACTTCCAAGTTTAAGCAAACTTATTTTTCTTATCGTAGAAACCGAAACATAAAGCAACAATACAACCCGAAATCAATCGAAGAGGAATCCAAATTTAAAACAAGAATTCCCATGACCTATAACCATCAAAACTGCAACACCTCATATCCAAACGTATAAATCATGCTAATGCTTAAACATTGTGCTTTTACAGTGAACTGAGAGTTAACAAATAGTTCGGTAGATATCTTAACAAAATCACTGTATTTCCCTGTCAACAGGAAGAGAACAATATACCTCCTCTCAAGCAGTCACTAAGCCGAGTCGAGCACGACATCCTCTCCATCCAGCCCTTCCTGATCCTTCGCTTTCACGGCATCCCTGTGGATCAGTGCGTGCCCGAGATTCCTCGGAAGTTATCACTACGAATCTACGATGAACATAAATCGTTCTACAAGCGGCACAATACAGTCTTTATATTTTGTCACATTTTTGCCTTTTGAACCTAACAACAGCGTAATAATCACATTTATTCCATTCCAGTAGACGACAGGCATTTCATTTGTACGGTACTCTACGAATATATACTGCAGCTCTAACACACTGCGCCGTTATATATATGTTCCGTGTTCCGTTTTCTTATCTATGCTTGTAAATAGCGACATTATTCTTATCATTTTTACAAATGTTTTGATGATTCAACGGAATTTTGAAAAATTGTCAACAAATCAGCGATTCATGCAATGTCATGCATGTGCTTCTTAACAGGTAATTAACGTAAATAAAAAAGATGCTCAAAGAAGCAGTGGTTTTTACGCACAACTTTCACCCACAGTTCACATTCTGCAGAATTATACAGTATCAAATTGGATAAAGAAAATGTGATAACAAAATTTGGGCGCCATTGAACTACGACAATCAAGTAAAACGAAATGTGCGATCCTTGCGATTCGCCAGCTGGATGCTGCAGTTTAACGATTTCGAACTGCAAAAATACTGCTCAACGTATTTTCCACACACGAACACAGACCGCTGTTGCCGTCGAAAGCTTACCATTTTCGTCTGTTTCGGGTATTTACTCTAAAAACCCGAAAATGTCAAATAACCAAGATAGCTGAAATCAAACCAAAAGGTGTATTTACTAGTACCTGTGTACGGTATACAGAACTTGGATCATTTTTCTGCCGTGGAAGCCCTTTTTTAACGGTAGTCGGTTTAGCTATATGTACATTTCGTTTTGCAGACCTGGAGTAGCCATTGCACTACGGTTCCTCTGTCTACGTATGCAACCGTAAAGTAGCATTGTGAACTGTTGACAAGAGCGCTTGGGTTTCACGTGTCAGTTGTTGCATTCCCAAAAGTTTAACGAATTCACTTTTTTCAAAGTTTTTGCACAGCCAGCTATTTTTGATGAGACGGTAGGCTTTATTAAAACTTAAGCATGGTATTACGTGTTATATTAGGCGGAAAATGAAAAATCGTTTAGAAAGTACCCAACCAAAAATGTATCTCACTTGTCAGTTGCGCAAATTTTTGTCTAGAATGAACATAACGTGATTGACAACTGTTGACTCCGATGAGAGGCAGCTTTTCTGGAATGGTTTTCGTGCTTTGCATGTGCTCTACAAACACAGCCAGAAACTGGCAATTAAAAAACCCGACAGATAAGGAAAAAGGAAATTTTACCGTGCACATTTTGTTGGAGATTTTTTCTGCTACACAAATCAGCAGCACACTACTTTGACTTCATACACAGAATTCTGCCACTGTACTACAGTTTTTATCGGTCTACGGTATATATGCGTATTGCGCGTCTGTCAGCGTAGAATATGCCAATTGAGGACAAAGTTGAAAGCGCTGTTGCTTCTCTGTTCATCAAACAGCAAAGTTTAAACAAATACATTTTTCTCAAAACAGTAACCGAAACATAAAAGCAACAACACAATCATAAAACAACCAAAGCTGAATCCGAGTTAAAAAAACAAGAACTCCCGTTAATTAACCTTCTAAACTGCAACACCTCGTGTCAAAACCCATAAGAAATGCTAGTAAATACATGTTATACTTTTACAATGAACAGAGAGTTAATAAATAATTCCGTAGTTAGCATAACAAAGACCATTATTTCCTGTCCAGTACAAGAGAGAAATGTACCTCCTCTACAAGAGGTCACAAACAGTAAGCCGAGTCCAGCACGACACCCTCTTCCGGAAGATCCCTATCCGCCGAATCCAGAACCACATCTTCCCCATCCAGCTCTTCCAGTAGATCAAACGTCGAAATTGGAAATAACAAAAAGTCAAAACGAAAAAGGATTATTTTTCTGCTACTGAAGCCCTTTGTTAGTGTTAATGGTGTTTACATCCATAATTTTATTACAGGCGCACTGCGACGCTAGCCATTGTATTACGGTTTCTCTGCCTAACCATGCCATCCAAAAATACGCACAGTGAGGGGACCATGTTGGCCAGAGGCACCAGATCGTTTAGAATTCGCTCATTACACATCTCCAAGGTTTAGAAATTCATTGATCTTCAAGGTTTGCAAAACCATACGGTTTTTCTCTGAAATGGTATTTTTATTTATAACTGGCACATGCTATTGTATAGTATTTCACGTGGAAACTAGAAGTCGTTTAATAAATCCCAAACAAAAAATATATACCTATCAGTTGTGTAAATTTTTGGCAACAATGTAGATAGCGTAACTGATCAAGCAGTACGGGGGGTAAACCTGCCACTCCATAAAAAGCGTCACTCGCTTCATCAGTTTTACCGCTATCAAAAATATTTTAAGCAACTAAAATCATTACTGAAGTACAGAAAGCGGCTTTTCTCGCAGTTTTTTTTCCGTCTTTCGATACTGTACATATATAACCATAACTGACAATTAAAAATGCCAAAATCCAACGAAAAAGGACATTTTGCCGTGCATTTTTGGATTCTTTTTCTACTGTACAAGTCCTTGGCAAAAGACAGCAGGATGTACTTCGGATGATATTAAGCAGACGTCTGCCACTGCACTACAGTTATCATCTGCCTATGTACAACGTAAAACATGTATATTATGGACTCGTACCATATGTTGAATGAGCTGCTGCTTTTTCCATTTATCAAACTTCAGATTTTAAACAAATCTATTTTTCTTACAACGTTAACCGAAACATAAAGCAACAATGCAACCAGAAAACAACCGAAGCGGAATTAATCCAAATTAAAAAACAAGAACTCCCGTTAACTATTCAACCATCGAAACTGCAACATCTTTAGCGAATTCGACCAACTGCCCCATTTCCCTCTGGGCCGTTTGATAATGATCTAGCTGTGTCACACAACTTGTGTGTGACGGTGAACTCTTTGGGACCTTTGGGCTTGACGGGACTTACAAAGCGGGACTGTATTGAATGGTGGTTTCGGTATGATAACGGTGGTCTGCTTGGTCTAGTTTGCGGTGGGGATCTGCGGTTGGACTATGGTTTGCTTCACTCGTAGTACGTTGACCGCTAACACATAACCGGAAAAATTTTCAATAAAATTTACTCACAAGTGTTAGGTATACTGCCGTAATTACGGCTATTTATAAATAGCCCGTAATTAAAAATTCTGCAACAATTACAAATAAACAACAAGTAAAAAACAGCTGCACCACAGCCAGACGGATTTTTCGAATAAATAAACTCTTTCTGATATTATGGAATACCTACATAATATGATCTTAGTTTAAAAAAATGTGTAAGCTCTATCCAGTTCAAAATCGGAGTTAGCAAGAAAGCATGTAAAAGCATTAACAATATCCCGAGAATCCTTTCAGCCACTACACCACGAAATCCCTAACGTAACCAGCGAACATTCTGCAACATACCATTCTCCACGGATTTCAAAGCATTCTAATCAGTCTTAAGCGTCCCGTTGTTCGAATCCACACAGAAAAACCAGCCCTCCAACAAATGTTATAACCCAAAACGCATATAAAAACAACAATTTACCCGTTTTTTGTACGCTCGAACGCTCCAGCTTTTTGTGCACAGTTTCGTGATTTCCGACAGCGCCCGCCAGAATAACCCATGATTATCCTGTGCGGAACTGTTGGATTTGGAGGGTTCAGTCTCTTACGTCGGTTTAGAATTGCCCAGTATGACCACATCCGGTGTGTGGGGGAGGGGATTCTCCCTGCCATCCACAAACCACGAGTTTGCCGTTGATTTTGACCGTATCCCATGCGGCTACGGGCATACGGTGAATATCTCTCCAGCCGCCTGGTTCGTTTTTTTGGCGCAATTCCGCTCAACGGCTTCCTCATCCAGCTGTAGCGGTTTACCTACGAATCCACGATGTACACATCTTGGCATGCTGTTTTGCAATGAAAGCACAAACGATTCACGGTAACACAACGATCTGCATATGCTGTTTTCAAATGAAACACAAAAAACCATAAACTCTGCCCGCCCGTTCAGAAACAGTTAAGAGAAACAGGGATACTTCCGAAAACCTTCCGTTATCTAATATATTTGTTAACTGTAATTATCGGTAGATATAAAAAGGTCTGTCAAAAGCAGTGGTCATTCATCAAAACATTGCATCCACAGTTCACGTTGTACAGAACTACGAGCAAAGCTATAACAGCCATTAGACTACGACAATCATTAGGAGATATGCAACTTGTGACGAGTTTATTTCGAAGGTTTACTGTTCAACAATTCCGAACTGTAAAAAAATTGTTCGGCGCATTTACATACAGAGCTAAGACAGTCGTTCGGAATCGTAACCACCTTCTTTCGCAAATCCTTATCATTAACACCCGCAGTCCCCGGCTTCCCTGGCGCCTTTCCCGTTGCCTGCGTCTTGGGCACACTGATTATAATCACCGCTCTTTTGGCCGGTGCATGTACAGGATGTAATTTAGCCAGTGACACCGATTTCGCCCCAAATTGCGGTCTCGGTGCGCGGGAGTGAAGCGAGCCCGGGACCTGGCGGATATTTGCCTGGACTTCCGGTCGACTGATGTGTGGGGATCGTAAGGGTTAGGTCGGATACGAGGAGCGGTAGTAGGCCGTATAATAATGCGCAATACTGTATCTGTATCCGTACGAACTGGACTTCGATGCTACTGATAACAATACCAATCAATTTTAACAGTTTCTGTCGTTCAGCCGATGAATTCGCTATATGCAAGTTTTATAATGCAATTTATCCTAACTTGTGTCGAACAACAAGAGCAATTTAACTTGCAAATACTGTATAACGATAAAACAGACAATTCAATCCAAAAAGAAGCTATCCCTTAATAATAGGACAATTCCTGAATACTGAGGCTTACAAAGTACGCTATCCCTCAGGATATATTCGCACAAACATGGGTGCTACCTCAATTAATTCTCCTAAAAGAAAGGAGCACATAGCAATTTTTGTTATTGCAACCACTGCAAATGGCGAAAAGTTATGCATTTCCAAAGTTATCAATATGTGACTTGCTTTAACAGCGCTGTCTATGGGTGACCCGGTGTTACTACTGTATATTATGTAACCACAAGCTTAGCAGTACACATAGGTTAGCATAAAATACAGCGATTATTAGGTGCCTTCTGTTTATCCACTGTACTACGAAACACCCCAATTCCAATCACAATCGAGAAAGTTATGGACACCGCAGAAACCAAGTGATTTTACCTACTCGCGTATTAAAAATCCGGTAAATTGATAAATAATCGCCAAAAAATGTGAGAAATATTGAATAAGAAAATAAACCAAAAAAACCCATAAACCAGTGAAATCTTACGTCCGGTCAGCCGCTCATTGTACGACGCATTCCCCCGGTAATATTCCTCCTTGCTGCGTCTATAATAATTAATATATCCATCATCCTTGTGACGGAGGCGTTTGTAAATATATCCATTATGAATGGAAACATGAGGGACTAAATTGTATTTGATACATTCATGACTTGCAAAATCTAGTTAATTACAAGTTAATTATATATTATATTTTAAGCAATATATTGTCACACTGGTGCAAACATTAACTCTAGCCATTGCACTACGGTTTCACTGTCTACCTGTGTAACCGTAAAACACACATATTATTGAAGACTGTTTTAAACCGGATCGCTGACCCAATCGAAATCAGAAAGGTATCTCAGTTGCGCGATTTTTGGCAAGCATGTAGATAGTAGATGTGATAGTAAGGAGTAGCTGCGGTAAACTTACACCTTATAAAAAAGCATCACTCGGTTCATGAGTTATACCGCTACCAGACATTTGTAAATTGCTTACTCAAATAATTACGAAAAACATCTCTTATGCAATTCTGTTCACATTGGATACTCGTATAAACCCATAACTGACAATTAAGAAAGCCGAAAGTTAACGAAAAAGAACTGCTTCCTGTGCATATATGGATTACTTCTCTACTAAGTACACAAGCCATTTGTCAAAGACAGTAGCATATTAAATTTTACTCTCGTGCATCAGTCATTCTGCCTCTGCGCTACAGTTTCTATCTGTTAATGTCATATCGGATATGTCATCGTTAAAGATGCATATTGTGGACTGTGTTGTAAGCGCTGTTGCTGTCTCCGTTTATCAAAGTTTAAACAAATTTATCTTCTTAAGAAAGTAAGCGAAACATAAATCAACAATACAGCCCGAAAACAACCAAAGTGGAATCGCAAATGTAAAAAACAAAAACTCCTCTTTAACTAGCCATCGAAACTGCAACACCTCATCTCCAAACCAATAAATGATGCTAATAATTATATAAACATCATACTTTTACAGTGAACACGGAGTTAAATAAATAATTCGGTAGATAGCTTAACAAAATCACTGCATTTCCTGTCAACAACAAGAGAAAACTGTACCTCCTCTCAAGAGGTCATTAAGCCGAGTCCAGCACGGCATCCTCAAATCCAGAACCACATCTTCCCCATCCAATTACTCTTCACGTGGCTCCGCTTTTACCGCATTCAGAACAGTTTGTGCCCGACTTTCCTCGAAATTTGTCACTATACCAACACAAATCGTTACTATTCTGCTCTCAACATAATGTGCCTGTTTAACGTTAAAATGCCACAATGATGTGTATTAAATATTCAAATTCTGTTACGTGAAATGCATTGTGCATTGTTTACAGTGCTTACATTAGCTGTACTCGTACAACCTGTACGACACACTGTGGCTTTATGTATATGCATGGTTATTATTCTGTTTTATTATCCATGCCTGCAAAATTATTATCCGTACCGTAGCTTTTTGTGCAGGTCTTTGATCATTTCACATAACTGTGAAGAGTTATCACTAATCCATGATCTATCACGCAGCCGGCGAAAAAAAGAAACCGGAAGTCAAGCTGCGCAAAGGTGCATTTTTCCTTTTCGTGTATACTCGAAATATTTTACTGCTACAGAAGCCATTTGTTAGCGATTCCACCAGCGCCAGTCTACAGCCAATGCACTACGTTTTCGCTGCCCAGATATGAAACCGTAATTTTTGGTCCGTAAAATACGCATCGAGGGCTAGCAGCCGAAGGGAAACCGGAATAAAAAAAATTTCAATTAATCTTATAGCTGAACTATTTATCTGTGATTCTGGTACGGTCCCCATTCCAAAAAAACCTATCCAGTACAAAAACCGAAGCAACGCAAGACATTAATAAGCATACTGAAAGATATTCAACGCCTGATCAGCCACTACACTACGTAATCGCCACGCTCACACCGTGTACAATGTACCATTCTGCACCGCTTTCAGTGCACTGGATCAGTTTTCGCTGTCCCATTGACCGTATCTGCAAAGAAAGACCTCCTTTCCATCAATGTCCATTGCAAAACACTCCAAAAAGCAAGTTTACCCGTTTTCTGTGAAGTCTTTTCCGGTTCGGAAATTTTCGACGGCATACGCGAGAAGAACCCATGTTTATCCTGCGCGGGAACGGAAGTGCTGGATTTTGCGGGATTCAGTCTTCATCGCCGGTTTAGAATGGTCCAGCATGATCACATCCGGTGTGTGGTGGGGAAGGGCTTCTTCTTATCATCTCCAGTTTCGAGTTTGCTGACGCTTTTGGCCGGTTCGTGTTTGGCTAAATTAAAGCGAATTCCTCCTTTTGCTCTTGTCGCCTGGCTTGCTTCTTGGCGCGCTTCCGCTCAACGGCTTCCTCATCCACCTGTGGCGCTTTACCTACTGTGCAAACATCTGAACATGCTGTTCTGCAGCGAAAACACAAACGATTCACGGTAACACAACGACTTGTCTTTGATGTTTTGCACTTTCCAGAAAAAACACAAGGAACCAAAAACTCTCTCTGTCCGTTCCGATACAGTTAAAAAAACAACAAAGATAGTTCCGAATACCTTTAATTAGTATCGCCTAAAGATATAAAAAATGTCGAATAAGAAAATCAACCAGGAAAACCCCATAAACCAGTGTAATCTTACGTCGGGCCACCCGCTCATTGTCGATCATATCCCCCACTGTACGACGCATTCCCCATGTAATACTCCTCCTTGCCTCGTCCATAATATCCATCATCCTCGTGACGGTAGCGTTTGTAAATGTATCCATTTATGAATGGAAAAATAAGGGCCCAAATTGTACAGATATTTGGTATTTTATGACTTGCAAAATCTAGTTAATTATAACCACAATATTTTCACACGAGTGCAAAAATTAACGTAAAACTTGTTCCCATATACTGCTCAAATAAAGCCGCAAATATTTTGGTGAAATTGTTTGCGATATTCTGGTTAAACAGTTAATAATGCAAATGACTGCCAGAAACACAATTTTTGGAATTTTCTTCTGTTTTGGGTACTCTGCAAAGTTGTAAATGGCAAATAAAAAAAGAAAAGAACCGGAAGTCAAACGAAAAAGTGTATATCTAGATTATTTTTAAGCTATAGAAGCCCTTTGTAAACGGTCGTCGGTAGCTTTACGGAGATATGCCAGCACTCTAGCCATTGCACTACGGTTTCACTGTATACCCATTTAATCGTTAAATACACATACTGAAGACTAATCGTTTACCAAACCAGAAAAAAGTATCTCAGTTGCACAAATGTTTGGCAGCCATGTGGATAGATGTGACAGTACGGAGTAGCTGCGGTAAACTTACATTTCATAAAAAGTATCCCTCGCTTCGTCAGTTATACCGCTACGGTGCTACCAAACGTATTTGTGAACTGCTGACTCAAATATATATGAAAAACAGCTCTTCCGGAATTTAGTTCACTTTGGATACTCTACGTGTATACCCATAACTGGCAATTAACTCTTACGCGCCCAAGCATTACAAATCACACTGAAAGCCAACAGTTACCGAAAAAGAACATTTTCCCGTGTATATTTCGATTACTTTTCTACTACCGAAGCCCTTTGTCAAAGACGGCAGCATAATTCAATGCATCGACTCTTCTGCCACTGCACTACAATTTACTGCACTGCTGTTAGTATAATGTCCGATATGTAAGCGTAAAAGATGCTTCTTGTGAACCGTGCTGTAAGCGCTGTTGCTTTCTCCGTTTATCAAAGTTTGAACAAATTTATTTTCTTAAGACAGTAACCGAAACATAAAGCAACAATACAGCCCGAAAACAACCGAAGTGGAATCGCAAATGTAAAAAACAAAAACTCCTCTTTAACTAGCCATCGAAACTGCAACACCTCATCTCCAAACCAATAAATGATGCTAATAATTATATAAACATCATACTTTTACAGTGAACACGGAGTTAAATAAATAATTCGGTAGATAGCTTAACAAAATCACTGCATTTCCTGTCAACAACAAGAGAAAACTGTACCTCCTCTCAAGAGGTCACTAAGTCGAGTCCAGCACGACGTCCTCTTCCGCATCCGCCGAATCCACAACCACATCATCCCCATCCAGCTCTTCCTGATCATTCGCTTTCACAGCATCCTGTGGATCAGTGTGTGCCCGAGATTCCTCGGAATTTATCACTATAGGGAACATAAATCGTTCTACAAGCAGCATAATGCAGTCTCCATGTTTTGTAAGATTTCTGCCTTTTGAACGTAACAATACCGTAATAATCACAATGTATTCCATTCCACTACATGAAATACGTTTCTACGCCCTACGGTACTCTCCTACTATATACTGCAGCTGTAACACATTGCGCCGTTATAAATATGTTTCTTTTTCTGTTTTATTACCTATGCTTGTAAATCAACATTATTCTTATCATTTTTACACATATTTCGATGATTTAACGTAATTCTGACAAACTGTCAACAAATCATCGATTCCCCACCTTTTCCAGCCGGAACTTCAAACTCTGGGCTCCCATCTCGCGCATCCTCCCGCAAAAACACCCTGGGCTCCGCCGAACTGGATTCCAGAATACTGGAATCGTTTTTCTTGTCCGATACATCTATCTCCACATGTTCATCCATTTTAACTGGACCGCGCACTTCATCCTCATTTTCTCTCGATTCAGACTGATTCTCAACTTCACGTTCATCCCGCTTTTCTTCCACACAGTGTCCGGTTACTGTTGCCTTCTGGGGGCCACCAGCGTGATGTGGAATGTCGATTTCGCTCGACTTCGGCTCAACATGTTGCTCCGTAACACTTATATTTTCTTTATGATCGTCCACATTCGTGGATGACCGCTCCACATTCCCACCATCTTTCCGCTGCGATACGTCCAGATTCTCCTTCACCGTCTCCTCCGTAGCATCTTTCACAGGCGGCTCAATCATATTCCTCACCACCGCTCCCGTCATCATCTGGACAACCGGCACAATCCACACGCCATCCTCAAAGTACGGCCACAGTGTCTCATCCTCCGGTATCCCCAGATCGCGTAATCGTTGCGCTATCTTCCCTTCCGGATAGGCGTTCAACCACCGAACAGCGGCAATCTTTTGCGAATTAGACCAGTTGCTCCACTGCCCTCTGGGCCGTTTGATGATGATCTGGTTGTGCGTGACGGTAAACTCCTCGGGACCTTTGGGCTTGACTGGACTGACGGAACGGGGCGTCGGGGGTGATGGTTTCGGTGCGGTGAAGGTGATTGGTGGTCGGACCGATTGGACTGTAGTTGGCTTCATTGGTGTGCTGGCTTCGGATGGTTTAACTGCATCTATGAGGAATACTGTATATTCCACATGTTCAACGCAGAAAGAATAAACGGACAAATTTATTATCTGAATAAATTTACATATATAATATAACAATTTTATTACTTCTTGGCGACTGCAAAACTTTAAACTAAACATTAAGTAAATGATAATATAATACTGTAAATAAATGATAAGAATAAAACAGCAACCCAAGGGAAACGTCACCAGAACATTTCCAAACGTTTGCCTAACAAAACTTTTTCAAGTTATCGGCTTACAAAAATCATCATTTTCTGATATGATCCCAGTCCGAAAAAAAAACTATATACAGTAAAAAATCGGAGTTAATACGAAAGCAATGCAGTACAGTGATAACCATATTGATAGGCACGCTCAAATATTACACAATCAACCACTACACTACGAAATCGCCAATTTCATAACAATGTGCAACGTACCATTCTGAACCGCTTTCACTGCACTGGATTCAGTTTTAGGCGTTCCATTGATCGTATCTGCACAGAAAAACCACCTTTCCAACAATGCCATGACAAAACACTCAAAACGGCAATTTACCTGTTTTTTGTAAAGTCTTTTCCGGTTTGGTAATTTCCGACAGCACCCGCGAGAAGAACCCATGTTTTTCCTGTGCGGGACCGGAAGTGTTGGATTTGGCGGGTTCCGCCTTCTTCGTTGCTTTAGAATTGCCCAGGATAATCACATCCGGTGTGTGGGGGAAGGGCTTCTTCTTGCCATCCACAGGCATGGGTTTACCGTCGCTTTTAGCCGACTGACCAGTTTTGGCCGCTTCCTGTTTGGCTACGGCGAATTTCTCCTTTTGCTCCTGTCGTCTGGCTCGTTTCTTGGCGCGCTTCCGCTCAGCGACGTCTTCATCCTGCTGTGACGCTTTACCTACGGTGCACACATCTGGGCATTCAATTTTGTAAATGAAACACAAACGATTCATGGTAACACAACGACTTGTGTTTGATGCAAAGAGAACGCAAGGAACCAAAACCTCTTTCTGCTCGTTCGAAATCGTAAAAAAAAGATTTTTTTCCAATACCTTCAATTACCAGCTACCTGATGTATTTGTTAGTAATTATCACTAGATACAAAAATGTGTGTCAAGAAGAGTGGTAATATTCATCCGCAGGTTTCACCCACAGTGCACGTTGTACAGAGTAGAGAATACTTTCGACCATATAGCCATTACACTACGACAATCAAGCACTAGGAGTTGTGCAACTTTCGATGAGTTTATTTTGACGGTTTACCTCTGAACTAATTTTCCGAAATATCAAACAATTATTAAACGTATTTTATACACACGAATATAGGCAACCGCTGGCAAAATCGTAACCGTCAAAATCTTACCATTAGCACCCACAGTCCCGGGCTTCACAGGCGCCTTTCCCGTCGCCGGCGCCTTGGGCACACTGCTGACCGCCGCTTTCTTGGGCGGAGAAGGCACAGGATGTCGTTTAGCCGGTGGCACCGATTTCCCCCCGAAGACCGGTCTGGGTGCGCGGGTGTGATGGGAGTTCGGGCCTTGGCGGATATTCCCCTGGATTTCCGGTCGATTGATGCGTGGCGGGCGTACGGGGGAGGTTGGGTACGAGGGGCGGTAGTTGGCCGTGTAGTAATGCCCCGTATTGTAACCGTACGAACTGGACTGGGACGATCCTTGAGAAGGGTACTGAGTGCCCGGATACGTGCTCGATGGAGATGTGTAGGCTGGTTGTGAGTACTGGGTGGTCTGGTGGGATCTGAAAGGGAGATGTCATGTAAATATCGGGAAATTTTACAATAAAAATATTAAGAAAATTGCTCTGATTCAGCTAACAGGGCCGTGCTCTGCAACTTCCAGTTACAGTACTTTCAACATCAACTTAATTCGAACACATAAGGAAAACACAAAGCAAATCGAATTCAAGGTAGAAGCTATCCGTTAACAGTAAAAAAATCCGGGAAATGTTTGAACAACTAGAAGATTTGCCTTTCATTTAGAAACACTGTGGCTGTGCAGTTGCCTCAGCACAAACGGATGCGAATATGACATTCAGCCACTGTACTACGAAGCTCGGTAGAAGGATATCTTACACAATCGAGAAGGTTATCCACGCTGGAAAAACCAAACTATTCGCGTACTTCTACTAAAAATCCTGGTAAATCTCAAAATGATTTTCCAAAATTCCTAGCAAATCAGAAAATAATTCCCCAAAAAATCCTAGTAAATCTCACACTATAATTCCCCAGCAAATCCTAACAAATCTCAAAATAATCCCCCAAAAGAATTTCTAGTAAATCTCCAAAAAATCCTAGTAAATCTCAGAATAATCCCCAAAAAATCCAAGTAAATCTCAAAATAATCCCCGAAAAAACCCACAAAGATATCAAATTAGTCACATCAGCCTAAAAAAAACCATAAGCAAGAACCACTGAAAATCTTACGTTGGACCCGTCGCTCGCTGTCGATCATATCCGCCGTTATACGACGCACTCCCTCCGTGATACTCCTCCTTCCCGCGCCCATAATACCCATCATCCTCGTAACGGTGCCGCTTGGCAGCCGGAGACATGGAACGCGAACGCTGCCGTCGAACAGGGGACTCGTATTTTGCTTCCTGCTTGGCGGGGTGGGCCATGGTCCGCGAACCGTAGGGGTTGTACGTGTCCGGAGCCTGGGAGGGGTGCGGGGCGGGGGAGCCCCGCGCTGGCTCCCGGTACCAGTGGCCACCCTGGGAGACTGGCGCCTTCCCGTGGGACCACTGCTCCAGTTCGCGCTGGTGATGGGCCACGTTGTCGGGATGGAACGGGGCGTACTTGTAGTCGTCGGTTTCTGCGGGAAGATCGCTGATTAGTAATGCATATTTCGAAAAGTGTAAACCGTCCAACCGAGTAGAACTAACATCATTTCAAACATTTCCAGATATTTTTTTTGTGGTTTATTAGTTCACGTATAGTTTCTGAATTATTCTATTGCAATTTACTGTCGTCGTTTCCAAGTTTTGTTCAGATTCAATCATTCACGTTTAGTTTTTGGTTAGAT